>JASPKZ010002440.1:0-87833 GCA_030220185.1 Diploptera punctata
GAAGACGAACAATATGGAGTATGAGAAATGTTTTATTAGTTGAGACTACAGCAGGCCGTGACACCAATCAGTGATAAATGGCGGCAAGTATGTATTTATTGTTTTATATTGTTTCAAATAAAATTCAGTTCATTTAAATAGCAGTTATTGGTTTCATATGATGTATATTAACACTACTTTTTGGATATATTTTTGTAGGGAGAAACGCCTGGATCTCTGTTAAGGGAATATGGGCCTTTACAAGAAGATGTATTTTGTACTAGTTTACATAAAGGGCAGTGGTTTTACTTTCCCACACGAGGTTTGTAATATTACAGAATAGTTATTTAGGTTGGCAATCCCGAAATGTAGGAAGTTGAACTTTCAACATGGTCGCCATTGCTGAAAGTACGACAAACGGACTATCACGCAGAAACTTATTATACAATTGAATGGTAGGTTTATGGATATGGGTTTCCCCTCTACAACTCGTAGAAGCCTGTAATACTTATTCTTAAACACCCTGTACATTCAGTAAACGAACAAAATCGGACTATAAATTAGACTTGGTAAGGAATTCGCTTAGTTTATGCAGATCCTGCGTGACGGTTTTCTGTTTATTGCAGTAGTTTATAAGCGGTATGTTACAAAAAAAGTGTTGTAGAGTACTGTAAGAGGAAAACACTAATGTTCCGTTCTGTTAAAACATTTTCATTTCTTTGAAGGTTGCACCGGATGCGCCATCGTCCATCACATCTGCTATTCTTATACAAGGAATATTCTTAGTATGAAATACGGTATCCATGTTGGCTCGGATCACGTTTGTCTTGGAACATCAATAACGACATCCCTATAAGAATAAAAAATACAGATAAATGATGTCCCATAGATTTGTGCCAAGCCACGATGCCTTCAAAAGCTCGGCCACATTGTCTCTCTATAGTGTTTTTGCCTCAGGACAGATTCTTCATTGCAAGCCTAGCATTTTCATGCTACGCTTTGCAGCTTTATTATCGACTCACTATGATGTTTGTTCTGTTTACATAAAAGCTGGTGCCGCGCGACAATGCGGAATTTTTATAGCGGCGGTAGTCGGCATCTTTGTATTTAATTATATATAACAGCTGCGGGGAAACAAAGTGAGCCGCTGGACAATCATCATAGTGAGCCTACAATACTAGGGAATTACAGGTGTGGTAATTTCCCGTTGCTTTCCCACCGTGGGATGATGATGATGGCCAGATGATATTCGGGGACCTTTTGGGCCTCAAAGTTTCCTGACATTTGCCTTACAGGTGAGTAAATGCCCCGAAAAAAAACTTACCCAGGAGCTTGTCCCGACCAGGAACCGAACAAGGTCCGCTACGTGACAAGACAGCACGCTACCTCGAGACCATAACCGTGGTCCGGCCAGGATGAGGGACAAATAAATAATACACTCTAACTTCATTCTCCATTCACCTCTCTGTTCATCTTTCATTGGTCCAAAAACTAAGAGCTTTGTTCTCAAATACTCGTAATCTCATTTCCTCCCTTAAAGCAAGAGTACATGTTTCGCATTCATATAATATAACTAATATATTTAATTAGATAAAAATAAAACAGTTTTATTTGATTTTCATATTTATTAAGATATAATACAGTGACAGCTGTTTCGGTACACTGTACCTTCTTCAGACATGTTAACAAATTAACAACAATTAACATAATTTGTTAACGTGTCTGAAGAAGGTACGGTGTACCGAAACAGCTGTAACTTAATACGTATGAAAATCAAATAAAACTGTTTTATTTTTATTTAATTAATAAATATCGATTTTCATCAAGCAAACACTAACTCAAATGATTAATTAATAAATATATAACCTATTTAATTTAAACCTCAAAAACAAACAACTGCCTAAATTCGATGAAAAAATGTCTTCTCCCACACAACTCAAACCGGCATGCATTCTATAGTTTTGCATCAAGGAACGATGAGTTTAGAACGCTCAGGAACGTGCGGGACAAATAAAAATATAATTAATTTATTTAGTTTTATTTTGAGCTACTTAAACATCTTAATGTCACATTGCTTCTATAACCTTTGAATGAATACCAGTGGAAGGTGTGTATAGCATTTAGCACTTTATTTTAAAACAGAGTTTTTAATACAGGTACATATTCAAATAATAGGTATGAGATGGATGCAACATGTTCATCGAATGGACGATCACAGAATACCCAAACAAATGCTAAGATAGCAACTGCAGGAAGAAGAATACCAGGACGTCCACTCAAAAGACTTCTGGATGATGTTTCTCTTGAGGCCGAAACAGGTCAACAAATGACCTAAATTCGTGAATGTACTATGATGATGATGGAATATTAATTCCTACAATTGATAAAGAGGGGGTTTGGATCTGTTAGTATTCAATTACACTGGTCAACATGAATTTTTGTCTCATGAGTACCAATAGTCCGTACTTAATGCAGTTTTGTATCGTGTTTTCAAATATGTATTCGGAATTTCTCCATCATCCACATTCTTTTTATTTCAATTTCAATTAATGGATTTAAATAATTATTTTTTTTAATAACGTTTTTTCGTCCACATTTGTCCATTGTAAAATAAAACCAAATGAGCTAAATCATAAGATTTTCAGCGATGGAAAAGAGATATCAAGGAAAATGGAATGCTAACATACTGGCCGATTATTGTTGGACCAATCTATTGGGATGCTCCACAGGCGAATATAAGTAGCAGAAATAGTCATTTCTTACTTTCTAGGTGAGTCTGAATGTTCGAATATTGTGTAGTTACGAATATAGAAAATATTAAAGTGTTTGAAATTATAGATGCCTGTTTCTCCGGAAACCTTGCGTGATGGAGGAAAACCGATATCATATTTGAATTCAGGAGAAAAAATACTATCAGAATCACATATTTTTCTTCCTTAGACAAAAAAAAGTTTCTTTTTTGTTGCTCAGTGTTACAGATCGCACAAGCAAAAGTGTATTAACATTCCTGAAGCAATATGGTGGGATAAGATTTTCTAGAAGCATAAAATTACAATGGGATAAGCATTAGTCTAAAGTATTTTATGCTACAAACAGTGAAGTATGAGTTGTGAATGATAAATAAAAAATAAGACTTGTGGGTGTCTTTTTTCTTGAGCAGTTAAATAATATGTAGGTTGCAATTTAAAATCAATCTTTACTTCATAAAAATCGTGGCTCCTAAGTCTAAACATTTTCAGGCTCGTAAAAGAACCGCAAGCCAGAATACAAATACCTCTGTGCAAAACTAACCGACCTTCATCCATCACGACTTGAAGTCCCTCCAGGAGGACTTGCTCCTTGGATTTTTCCATCCTAAAAGAATCCTTCGACACCGGCCGGGTTTGAACCCGCGACCCTTGGGACCAGAAGCAAGGAGCATAACCACTAGTCCACCGCGGCCGACTAGGTAATATAAATCATTACATATATATATATGTCCCACAGCTTGTGGTCTCCGAGGTAGCGTGCCGTCTTGTCAAGCAGCGGGCCCGGGTTCGATCCCGGTCGGGGCAGTTTTTTCTGGGTGAGGTTTTATCGGGGGTTTTTCCTCACCTTTAAGACAATGTCAGGAAACTTTAAGGCCCAAACGGTCCCCGAAATCATATGGCCATCATCATCATCCTTGACCGGTGTGGAAAGCAACGGGAAGCTACCACACCTACAATTCCCTAGTAAAGCTGCAAGCATAGCATGCAAATGCTATGACTGCAGTGAAGGACCTGCCTTCGGGCAGAATTACTATGGATGGATTATGCATATATATATATATATATATATAATTCTTATGTATGTGTTTGTTACTGAATTCCTTCTAACTAAACGACTAGATCAATTTTGATGCAAATTTTTGTGTGTGTCGGATTGGATCCCTCGATGGTTGAGATTCACAATGGACCCTCTAAACAATTAGAGTAGGAGTTCACCTGAAGTTAAAATCTAAAATCGCTCTAGTGGACATATTTTTTTTATATTTCACAACGAAAACTCCTATTAAAATAAACCGATGTTGGTATTGTCCAAAAATGAGCGAAATTGGACAATTAGAAGTGGAGATTTACTTGAAATCCGAAATTAAAAACTGCCTAAACGACTGGACGAATTAAATTATTTTCAGTCTGATCATCTTACCTCAATATTAATGTTGATTTGTTCTTGGGCATGTTTCAAAAAGAATTCTGTTTTTATCGTCAGCTTGTCCAGACTCGTTAGATTTATGTTGCACACTCCATCCTGTGGACGAATTTTGATGTTTTTTGTGCTTGAGTGCGTCCCTGGATAGTTTAGATTCACAACTTTACTTAGTAGGTGGTGCTGTGCTATCAAGTTATAGGAACTTTTTATGTTAAATGTGTAGTCATCTGCATTATCGACATTCCGCGCGACAACAATGCGAAGTCACAATGCACGTTTGTTAAGCTGTAAGAGGTCTTCTTGCGAACTTATTTAACAATATCTAATTGCGTCTTAATTAGTGAATTTTATGTTAAAAATAACTTATATTTTTATCGTTTGGTTTTGATACGATATAATTGAACGTTCAGCAGGACAACGTCTGCCGGGTACGTTAGTTATTTTATAAAATATTAGCTCCGTAGAACTACTTTGGGAATCATTCATTAACTTAGAGAAGTTGCTCTAACAATAGTTAAAATAACTGAAAACATCACAAAGCCACTTGTCCTGACACCCTGAGAAAAGTCACGAACCAACCCGAAATGGGACATACTCCAGAACAGAAGTAAATTAAAGGACAGAAAAAAAAAAAAAAAAAAGATAGGGAACAGCTGTCTCTGGTTAAACTCTAACTACTGGAATGTGGGATCCACTTGTAGACTGCCGACTTTTGTCACTTTTAATACTTTATAAATCGAAAATAAAGAAAATAAATAAAAAATGAATGAAAATATGTAGTAAAATGATTCGCGTTGGGCCAGGTGTGGATCTGATTATGAGGAAGTCGGGTTCATTACTTAGGGATGCGTGTTGACACGAGGATGGGGGAAGTACGTTAGATGTAAGCAGACTGTTTTATTGCGACGAGAACTTTTAAAAAATAAACCTTACAAATGAAGCTGAGGGGCTTTCCCTGTGTCAATCCCAGTGCAATAAGGGTATTATATTTTAACAACAAAAGTCAAGTGGCATAATCATCATCATTCTAAGGCGCGACAACTTCAAAGGTGAAAGTTTTGACCTTCTCAACAATCCTCCTCCATGCCAATCTGTCTCTTGCCATATTCAAGTTAGTCACTTTCATTTTCTTTAGATCGTTCATTGTGTCATCCACTCTGTTATCTTCGTCTTCCTACTGCTCTTGCTCTGCCTCTGTAGGTTTCCATTTATAGAGTTTCTTATCCAATTTCTGATCATCCATTCTTATTAATGTCCCAGCCAACCAATTCTGAGTGATCTTATATGGTTTACTATATTCTGATTTTTGATTTATTTATTTAGTTCGTTATTTGTTTTGAATCTCCAACAGTTATCATTTCCTCTATTTGGTTCAAATATTCTTCTTTGAATTTTCCTTTTAAAAAAATAACAATTTCTGTTTTATTTTTTATTTTAGGACCCAAGCTTCACTAGCATATGTAACTACTGGCTTAATAAGTGATTTGAATAATCTTATTTTTGCTGTTATTGATATTAATTTACTTTGAAATAAGGTTCTATTTGCAAAATATGTTATATTCCCATTTACCAATCTTACATTAATTTCCTCTTCTAATGCATTATGTCCGTTTACTTTAGTCCTAGGCATTTAAATATTTAAATGATTCTACTGTGTTAATTTACATGTCATCAATTTGTATTTTTTTTTATTTAACAGGGACTCTTAATTCTGGATGGAACAGGTTATGGACCTAAAACGAGGAGAAAAAGAAGAAGATTTTAAATGTATACAACGTCTTCCTGAGCCCAATACTAAGTTTTGATCTCTTCCTCCATTCATCTTTATCCTTCCAGTCACCATACTGCAGTCCCCTGCCTTTCATCAAATTCATAATACCCTCTACCCATGTCTTCTTAGGTCTCCCCCTCTTTTTCCTCCGATTGGAATCCACTCCAAACTACTAACTGGCAATCTATCTTCATTCATCCTCTTCACGTGTCCAAACCATCATAGGCCTAATTGTTTATTTCCCGCAAATTGTATAATTGTTTCGTTAAAGTTTTTTTTTTTTCTCGGGCAACACTGTTTCTGATCCTGTCTAATTTTAGAGTAACGTGCAGATCTTAAAAAATCAATTTCTGCAGAATGCAATTTTGACTTTAATTTGGAATTTGTTGTCCTCGTTTCTGCTCCGTAGGTAATTAAAATTCTTACTATCATCATCATCATAGTACATTCACGAATTTAGGCCATTTGTTGACGTGTTTCGGCCTCAAGAGAAACACCATCCAAAAGTATTTGAGTGGACGTCCTGGTCTTCTTCTTTCCTGCAGGTTGATATCTAACATTTGTTTGGGTATTCTGCGATCTTCCATTCGATGAACATGTTGCATCCATCTTGACTTATAATCAAAAATTTTGTTTTCTAAAGGTTTCCATGTGCAAGTCTTCTAAGATGTCTTCATTTTTTTTGTGATGTAGTAGTGTGTATCCTGCAGTCCTTCGAAGGTATCTCATTTAAAATTCTTACTATTGATTTATAAATATAGATTTTAGTTTCAACATCATGTACAAGGTAAATAAAAAATACATATACATGTGCATATATATATATGAGATTTTTTTTTCCGTATCAAGGAATCAAAGTTGGCCTCTGTCCACTGATTCCGACGTTTCAGCACGATCCCACATGGTATCATCATCATTCCTTGATAATGGCGCGTAGGATAATGTCGAAACATTGGAATCAGTGGTCAGAGGCCAACCTTGAATCTTTGATGCGGAAAACCCAAGAAACATGTCTTAATCATTCTTATAATCCGCGAAACTCTGCCTTCCAGATGCCCCCAACCTAATATATGGATTACAAATCCGCCAATGCCAAGGTAGAATGTTAGACATTCCATAAAAGACAACCTGTGGCATTAAAAAATTGTGAAGTAGCCTCCATATTTTGCTAAGGGTCCATTTCATAATGTCCATTCTAATAGAAATGTTGTAATGACAACCTAGTGGCATAGAATATACAGGGTGTTTCAGAATAAGTATTACAATGTTCTAGGGATTGTGGAGGGGTTCGACACGTGGAACCACACTTTTAGTACAACCCCTAGAAGTCTGTAATACTTATTCTGAAACACAAGACACAACATATTCGTCCATTGTGTTTCGATCTTCTAACTTTTTTACATCGAAATGGTATGCTTCCGGATATTTATATTTCATTTATTTATTTTAACTGATGGAGTTAAGACCATAAGGTATTTCCTTCCACTTCGCCAGGGTTATATTATAGATATAACAATGATTATGAATTATCTACATGATTAATGATACATAATAGATGCAGGCAGGCTTTACAATATAAAGTTGACAATGGAAATAAATAAAAATTGTATAATAATAATAATAATAATAATAATAATAATAATAATAATAATAATAATAAAAGTAATAATAACTTTGGCTAGACCAGTGTGACCTATGGTAGTGAAGCATGGACACTAAAAAGACAACATGAAAGTAGAATAACGGCTTGTGAAGTGAGATCAATGCGCAGAACAGCGGGTTACACCAGATGGGATCGGAAAAGGAACACCGATATCTTAAAAGAATTGAAGACTTCGCCAATTTTGGAATATATTAAACAGTACCAACTAAATTGGAACACCATCTTGAAAGAATGAGTTCAAATCGGATCCCCAAAGCTGTTTATAATTATATACCAAGAGACGAAGATCTCTGGGCCGTCCTATGAAACGCTGGAGGGAAATTTTCTATAGGATCGTAACAGGCCTTGGGCCTAATACTTTGAAGGAAGAAGAAGAGAAGATAATAATAACAATAATTATAAACCTATAATTTGATTAAGTAATTGGCTTCGTAGAGGAAGTTTAAAATAAAATGAATAATAAAAGTTTACATGGAACACGGTTATATATTATATTGTCTAAGGAAATATGTAGTGAGTCATTTTTCTTGAACTGTTTGTGAGTCGGGCAGTTCTTGATATACGAGGACATGGGTTCTTTATCAAACCCTTATCTACTAAGCCCTCCTCTACAACCCCTAGAACTTTGTAATACTTATTCAGAAACACTCTGTATATAAAACAATAATGACAATTGCGGCATCGCTCATAAATTCTTTTGAGAGAATAAAATTATTCGAAAAGCATTAAAAAAATTATAGTACTGAATCTTAATCAATTCAAACCTTTTACAACATCGCAATATTCTATATTATGTCTACTTACACTAACTTTATTAAAGTAGCTAATATTACAACTTATCGGAATTCAAAAGTATAGACTACATTTTCCTGACATGTAAGTGTGAAACAGTTCAAGTTCAATCCATTAGCGTACATACATACATATAAAACTTATTTTTATTTTCATGCTATGTTTCATTTCATGCAGTACTACATAATTTTACAAAAAGACTGGAAAATGGACATTAACAGTGCCATGTACTGTGGTATTCACAAAAACGGACGCAAATTATGAATAGAGAATGCAAAACTGAATTAAAAATTTCACTAGTCAACAAGCAAAGGTAATCAATAGAATCCTAGTTTTTTTAACAATCAACTTGATCATTGTCGAGGTAATTAATAATAATAATAATAATAATAATAATATAATAATAATAATAATAATAATAATAATAATTTTATTATTAGGCCTACATATTTTTGTTTGCACATATTTCTATGCCTATAGTTTTATTTTCCTTCTCCACTCGTCTATATCCATCTACTCCATGTCCTCCAGTCTCCTTTTTCTCATTCCAGTTATTTCTTGCATCCAGGAGTTTCGAGGTCTTCCTTTCCTTCTTCTTCCAAGTGGACACCATTCCAATGTTTTCCTGGGTAACCTTTCTTCTTGAATTCGTCGTATATGCCCATACCAATTCGTTTATATCTTATATAATCTACTATTGAATATCTAATATTAATTTTTTCTCGCATGACAGTATTTATTATTTTTTCTAAATTTGAACATCTTGCTGCTCGTATCAAGAAATTCATTTCCATCGACATAAGTTTTTGTTGAATTTCCAAACTTCAGCTCCATATGTGACAGTACTTCTCACTATTGAATCATATATTTGTAACTTATTTTTTCTAGTCATACATCTGTTCCATAAGACTCTATTCATCATTGCCGTTATTACTCTAACCTTAATAATAATAATAATAATAATAATAGCTTCATTTTACCTGGCAGAGTTAAGGCCTTAAAGGCCTTGTCTGCCACTCAACCAGGTTTTAAAAACACGAGTACAAAAAAAATAGTCTTACATCTAAATTGCAATAAACATAGACGATTACATGTTGTAAATACAATACAATTATTATTTGTAATGTATTTTGATGTGGGGCACGCCGTAGCGTAGTGGTTAAGGCACTGAACTACAAGCCGGAGGGTCGAGGGTTCAAGTCCCGTTGGGGTCAGGACTTTTAAACTGACCCAAACCCTCTGGCGGCACTATGGCCCTGGGGTCGACTCAGCCTCTAACGGAAATGAGTACCAGAACGCTTGTTCTGGGGGTAAAGGCGGCCGTCACGCAGGGCTGACAACCCGGCTGACATAAAGTGCCGATTGTCTAGAAAAAGTGGGAGCCTTAACCTCCTACTACCCCAAGGGCCTCCGGGCCTGTTGTGGGATCACTTTACTTTATGTATTTTGATGTACTCTAGATTTAACGAATTAAATGTATAATATGTACAAGATATAAAAAACGAGAAAAAAAATATTAATGACATAGTACAAATTTAAATAATGGAGAAAAATAATTATTAGACAACATGTAGCTGTATAAGCGTGACTTAAAAGTGCCAAGTGTACGGCAACCCCTGATATCTTGAAGAAGGAAATTCCAGGAGCGGGCAGAGGCCTACTGTGAAGGAAGTAGAATAGGAGAAAGTTCTATGAAGAGGAATTGTTAGCAGACTGTTTATCTTGTGATCTCTAATTTGTTATGTTCTTAATATCACTTTCTTGTGTATCCCTTTTATGTACTTTTACTCCAATTAATAATGGTGATGATGATGATGATGATGGTGACGATGATGACGATATGACAATGATGATGATGATGATAATGATGGCCATGATGATAATGATGATGATGATGATAATGATAATAAAATTCCATTACCGCAGTCTAACAACTCACCACACGGGTCTTACAGTGTCACGACTGTCAGGAAAAGGATTTTAACTATGAATCACACACACACTTTTTTTGACTACAGAAGAAGATGGAGTGCCTCCAAGAATGAATGATCAATTCAATGTCAGGGCCTCCTCCGAGACAACACAATAATTAGTCGAAATACACCATTCACACACACATTCACACTAAACATGGCGAATATGATGGTGATTATTATGACCAGATTATGTTTCTGGGACCGTTTCGACCATAATTGTCCTGACAATTGTCTTACATGCGAGGAAAAACTCGGAAAAAACCATCACCCAGGACAATTGTCCCAAACGGGATCGAGCCTTATGCGTTCGAGGCAGCGACGCTACCAGACCACAGCGGAAACAATAATAACTTGCTACTGTGGTTGAACAGGAAATCTGTCTATACCTTGAAAAGGATGATTATTTATATTGTTTTTAATAATCAACTTCGGATTTAATTTGACTATTTAACTCACGCCTTAAGTGGGAGTCAATGATCAATCACGTTTCAATGAATTCTGTTTTACAACCAAACACAGTCTGTTTCACCTCGATATTTATATACTTCTGTTTATCATTTTAAGAAAGTTCCACCTTTTTAATATCCTGAACAGGTCAGAGCATTATTTAGCAGTGACTGACTCTCCAACAAATACGTTGAATGTAGCAAATAATGAACATGTTCCCTCGAATGTGTTGAATAATTGTCTTTTTAAATAATGATTTTAAGGAGTTGTTTCCTAAAAAAATAATTAATAGCCTATAATGTTCGTTATAACATATAGTTTGACGTGTTTAATTTTATCTCCACTAGGGTCCATTCTTACAATATTGCGATCCTATTTCCACCAAATAATATTAGTTGCAGTGGATGAACAAAAGAAGCATAAACCAACATTTCTAATTTTTTTTCGAACATCGCCGTTTATATTGAATATATAAATATTTAAAATAACTATATTTAAATAATGATTTGTGAGTAAACAGCTTAATTTTATTCGTTAAATAGTCCTAACAAATGCCACTTTTGATTTCCAATCTCTAGATAAATTAGAAATCACTCGTGGCATTACAATAACTATTTAACTCATGCCCAAAATGTAATCAATGACCAATCACGTTTTTAATTAATTTTGCTTTACAACCAGTGACAGTCGGTTTCATCTCGCTCTTTATCGATTTATTTTTTTCAGCTGCTTCTTTTGTGATAAAGAAGGCTGCATTTTAATATTCTGAACAGCTCAGAACATTATTTTTCTCCAACAATACATTGAATATAGCAAATAATGAATAGATTTGTTGATTTTATTGAGTTGTTTATTTTAAAAATAGAATAAATAAATAATCTATAATGTTGATTATAACAGTTTGACGTGTTTCATTATTCTCCATTAGGGTGCATTCTTACAACAGTGTGATCTTATTTGGCAATAAATAATATGATCAAGTTGCAGTCAATGTACATAACCTAATATTTCAGATTTGTTTTCAAACATCGTCATTTACATTAAATATAAATATTTTAAAATAGGTAATTATATCTAAATAATGACTTTTGAGTAAACAGCTTTATTTTATTCGTTAACTAGTTCTAACAAATGCCACCCTTGATTTTCAAATTCTCTAGATAAATTCACTCCTCACTTCGTGAGTCGTGAAATTATCGATGGTTTGGAAATCACTCGTGGCATTATTTATGAGAAGAAATTTTAGATCTTACAAGGATATAACATTTATGCTTATAGATGGAACATGGTGTGTATACTGAAAATTCTAATGAGAACCATAGTACTGGAATAGTGCAAATCTCTAAGAACGTAAGGAGATGGATCATCAAGACACTATCACAAGAGACGAGCTCTTTTCAAAACAAGTTGGACTTTCCAAACCCGACAATATTTTGATAATACTACAATCCATGGAGTACAATACATCAACGAACCTAACAGACGATCTTCGAAAAGTAAGAGGATTACCTTGTTGAATGTATAACCTTTGAAATAATTGATGGTACACAGATAACACTGGTCAACTTGATTTTTGTCTCATGAGTACCAATGGTTGTACTTAATGCAGTTTTTTTTATCGTGTTTTCAAATATGTATTCGGAATTTCTCCATCACCCACAGTTTTTATTTCAATTTCAATTAATGGATGTAAATAATTATTTTAATAAACTTTTTTTGTCCATTTTAATATAAAACGGGAAACACTTTCATCAGGAGATTTCAGCTATGGAAAAGAGATATCAAGGCAAAATGGAATCCTAATATGCTGACCGATTATTGTTGGACCATCAAGAGGGATGCTCCACAGGCGAAATATAGCAGAAAATAGTCATTTCTTACTTTCTAGATGAGTCCGAATGTTCGAATATTGTGTAGTTACGAATGTAGAAAATATTAAAGTTTTTGAAATTATAAATTCCTGTATCTCGAAACCTTGCGTGGTGGAGAAAAACCGATATCATATTTGAATTCAGGAGAAAAAAATGCTATCAGATCACATATTTTTCTTTCTTAGTCAAAAAAAAAGTTTATGTTTTTATTGCTCAGTGTAATTTCCAAGTCCCAGAACGAAGCCCCTTTATATGATGAGAGGTGAGCTATTTGGTTCACAAGTATACAACTATTTGAGAAACTAAAATCCGTTCTATTTCGTTGTATGTCGTGCAATGAAAAATAATTCCGCGTAAATAAGTAGTGCGGTAAATTCTATAAATAAAACAAAGCAAAACAAAACAAAGGAATCAATTTAAATAAGGTCGAGACAGAAAAAAAAAGCATGGCAGCAGGAACGAACACGTGACCTTATGCATGGGAAATAGAAGCTCCCTTCCACTAGACCATAACCGTCCCCCCTAGAAACAGTCTGTATGAAACGATGTAATACTCAGGACTTACTTGTAGAATGAAATTAGATATTAAACTGACTTAATTTAAATTAATCAGAGAGTTTTGCACTAGTTGTAGAAATAAACAATTTTGTTACGCATTGTGTTTTGTAAACAAAGTTTTTTTTTTTTAATTTCTTTCTTTGTCGTTTTTTCTTTGTTTACACTGTTTTTTCCCTTTTTGTTTCACTTTGTTAACCTTTTTTTATCTTACTCACACATACAAACACAAGACAGGACACACACCCAGACCCAAGGTGGAGATTTAAAATCCCCTACCCCGCCGGAGTGGAAGGTAGGGACTCGACCGACTACGCCACGGCGACGGACAAGTAATGAAACGTTACAATATTTTCTGTAACAACTTACTAGTGTCAAACGCTCTTCTAACCTTTCCACCATCTAGAGTTGTACCATTATTTTTTTTCAAAGGCTGTAAATAATCCTTCAAAATTATTATTCAAATATGATTAATACATTTAATATTACGGCATTCGTTTAGTAATGACGACACTGCTATAACATCACAAAACATATTTAGGTTACTATTGACATTACGAACTTAATTTATAGTCTCTTTCCAAGTCAACTGTACGTTGCCAGATCTTGGAAGGTGACGACTCCATCTGCAGCACCATTTCTGGATATCTCTTTCATCTGATCGATGTAGAGCTTTCTGGGTATCAACTCTAGATTTATATCGAATGCCTCGTAAAAGTTCATTCATCTCTGTGAATAAGTCATAGAAAATGTTCCTATGGTATAGGTGATAATTTAAAAAAAAATATTAGGGTTCCAGTTGGTTTTCACAAGGGCTCATGTTTTTGTAAGTTTGTTGATGTTCGAATACTTCCCAATTTCGCCTTCTAAGCAAATGGTACTGAAAATCTTTTTAGGACAGTATTACTTACTACATGTGAGAAACAGTGAATGTACTCAAAAATATTACAATTTCGAGACTTTTATTATTATTATAAATAAAGGCTGCAACAACATACTTTTTTGTCTAATGCCACCAGTTTTGTCTTTTATGGCATTTCTGGCTTCTCTCCTTTGGCATTGGTGGAATTATAATCCATTTCGTAGGTTGGAGCAGCTGGAAGGCGGAGTTACATTACCCGGATTATGTGATGTGTGATAAACGATAATGAAGCACCAGGAGAGTTCTTAACCTAAACTTAACCTGAATTCGAAATCATTGGCAACCAAAGGAAAAATTCCCATGGTTCGACTGGGAATCGAACCCGGGACCTCATGAACTGTAGTCAGAAGCGCTAACAACTAGCCCATGATGCTACAATATTACAATTGTCATCACTAGGATCGTTGGTTTACAACAGTGTCGCCAACACTTATCGAATGTGCTAGTATTATGTTCAATTGTAATGTTATTAAATCTAATCGACTCCACTTTCTATTATGCAATTGAGCGAATTCTGATGGAACGAGACTTTTCAGATTGTTCTCGTAAAAAGATAAAAAAGACCTTTAATATACAAGGTGTAAAGGGTAAGTGCTGTCCGTTCCACAGTCATCGGGGACCTACAGAACATTTTTTACATGTGTTATTGCACAAAGAAACTAAACATAGGCTCAATTCTAAAAATGCGTGCATTACAGAGACTCTTGACGTCCCAACTATTTCAAAAAACGTTAAACTGAAAATATATAAAACTATTATTCTACCAGTGTCCACCGCTGTGGTCTCGAGGTAGCGGTTCGATCCCCCGTCGGGACAGTTTTTCTGGGTGAGATTTTTTCGGGGTTTTTCCTCGCCTGTAAGACAAATGTCAGGAAAACTTTAAGGCCCAAACGGTCCCCGAAATCATATGGCCATCGCAATCGTCATCATTCATATTCATCTTACATTAAGCTTAGGATTAGGCACTCTCCTGGCGCACCACTATC
The DNA here is from genome assembly GCA_030220185.1 of Diploptera punctata. Lineage (NCBI taxonomy): Eukaryota > Metazoa > Arthropoda > Insecta > Blattodea > Blaberidae > Diploptera > Diploptera punctata. The sequence continues at coordinate 15,136 of JASPKZ010002440.1, forward strand.
ATCAACATCACCCATCACATCATCGGTGCAACGTAAGCCCGCCTTCCAGGCACTTCAACCTCAGAAGTGGGTTACAAGTACGCCATGCCAGGAGAGAATACCAGGAATGTCGAAAGACAACCTGGATCATTTGCAAAATATATATATATATATATATATATATATTCTACCCGTTATATTATATGGATGCGAAACATGGACTCTTACTTTAAGGCAGGGAAGGAGATTACGAGTATTCGAAAATAAAGTTCTTAGGAAAATTTTTGGACCAAAGAGAGATGAACAGACAGGTGAATGCAGAAGACTGCATAACAATGAATTACATGGTCTTTATAGGAAGCCAGATATAATGAGAACAGTTAAGTCTCGTAGACTGCGATGGGCAGGACATGTTGCACGAATGAGGAATGAAATACGTGCATGGAAGCATCTTGTAGGAAAACCAGAGGGAAAACGCCTAGTTGGTAGACCAAGAATGAGTTGGGAGAATAACATTAACTATGATTTGAGGGCAGTAGATTATACAGGGGATGATTGGAAAAGATTGTCTAAGGATAGGGATATATGGAGAGCTTATGTCCGCGTGGCCATGAACCTACGGGTTCGATAGTGCCAGTGAGTTAGTTAGTTATAAGCATTTGATTTACGTCACGTTAATGTTTCTACATGAATGTGCCTTTCTAATGCTTGTGATCTTTCTTAAGTACGAGTAGTTCCTCGTTGAATGCAATGTTGAATGTATGTTACAGGATGATGTGGTTCATCTTCACAGGTGTAGGAGCTGTAGCCACTATGGTAGTGATTGTAGCTCTTTGGGAGAAGTTCCAGAACAATCCTACACTCACCAGCCTCGACACGGATTATCACACGTGGAATGTTAAGTTTCCAGCAGTTACCTTCTGCCCTATCAACCCTATCGCCAACAAGAAAGTTGATCAATATCGATTAAAGTAAGAAATTAACATTGTACAAGAGGGCAGCAAACTTTCCAATTCTATCAGTAAAGCATTCATTTTTAGCCCTCTTACCTTTTAATTATTTGCATATGGAGAAACTAAACAGAAAGAAATTCTCTCTTCTTCTTATTCGGCTTTCCCCCACTTATAGGTTTGCCTTCTTCAGTCTCCATTTATTTCTATCATTCCAATTTCCTATTTCCAAATTGAAGCCTAGACTTTCATAAGTGCACAAGTACACTTTTTTGGCACCTTCAATCTCTTGTACAATATCCTTTTTTACATTCATAATTTGAAAAGGATATTGTACAAGAGATTGAAGGTGCCAAAAAGTGGACTTGTGCACTTATCAAAGTAATGGCTTCATTCCTATCACCCATTATACAGGGTATCTTCAAAGTCCTGCTAACAAAACAATGTAACTTAGCTCATAAAATATTTGAGATAGAGACATTCGGATTTTTGCAACGTATTCTACATCTCTCAAAGTTTTGTTTACATTGGTTGCAGATTATGATTTAAACAACGATGGCCACACCACAGGAATAGGCCCAATGTGTATGGAGCTGAGTCTGGTAAAGCACCAGTACCCTCAAATCCGAATATTATGGTGGTTAACGTGTCCAGACACAAAGAAAGTCTCATCAGAGAACATCACCCTCTGCACGTACTCATTGTCTTCGTCAATTGCGTTCAGCATGGAATCAACAAATTCAGCACGCCGAGGGAAGTCAGTTGGCAGCAACGCTTGCATAATTTGCACTGTTATAGGTAGCCGCTTATGGAGAACTTTATGAATGGTTGATTTTGGTAAATGCAGTTCCCGTGAGGCATGACGAACCGATTCTTGAGGTCTGAGTTGAAATGCAAGCGCACATTGTCGATAGTTTCTTGGCTTACACCTGATCGTCCACTCCGTAGCAAGTCCATTACACTACCTGTCGCTAGAAATTTCTCAGCCCATCTAATTATGGTGATTTGGATGGAGGATCTCTTCCATATTGCCGGCGGAAATTTCGCTGAACAGTCAGTACGTAGTGATTTTCCAGACTCGGCATACCACCAATCATATCAGGCCGTTTCTTGTGGTGTCGTCATTGTCGTTTAAATCACAATCTACAACACATGTAAAAACAAACTTTGAGAGATGTAGAATACGTTGCAAAAAACAGCATGTCTCTATCTCACTTACTTTACGAGCTAAGTTACATTGTTTTGGTAGCAGCATTTCGTGGACATTCTGTAGTTCTGACATAAGTTTTCCATTTTCATTTTGGTCTGCCATGTTTATTTTTTCCATGGGGTGACCATTGGTATATATTTTTGGCATCTTTCATCTTCCATCCTTATAATATAAATAAAAATATAATAAAATATAAATAAAATGGAACTGGGTAAGACATACATTAAGGAAGACCAGATTTGATTGAAAGATTGCATTGGATTGGAACCCCCAAGGACACAGCGGAAGAGGCAGACCGAAACAGACATGGAAGAGAAATTAGAAGGAAGGGAAAATCTGGAGGGAAGTGAAGACGTTGGCTAGGAATAGATCCGTTGGCGACGCTTTGTGAATACCCTTATGCTCCTGATAAGAGATAAAGGAGATGATTATATGGAGTTAACGTCGTTGTTTTTTGACATGAGATCGAATGGGTGGAGTACCCCTGGACACAGTGGACACGTACATTCGCATTATAATAGAATTAAGTCACTTACATTAATAATTCTTGAGAGAAACAAATGATCTTCATCCGTTGATATTTATAACTAAGTGGATGCGTAAAGTATCGAAATTAAAGCTTCTCCTGCGTTCACTCACAACAGTTTATTTTTATGTGATCGGCAAGTACGTAAGGTCAAGTGACGTCATCTACAGTTCGTAGTGTAATTGAACATCCACTGTCGGTCGTGTTATTGGGCTAGAAATGAATGCCTTACTTACTGATAAGTCAGGGTTTTTATGTAATAAATAGTATATTACGATGCGAGATTGGGAAGTGGTTTTACAGAATCGAGGAAAATAGCGAGGTTTTTTATTTCCAAGATTCTGTAAAACACTTCACAAACGTGCGCTGTACATAATTTTTCGCGATGGTGTTTTCAAAATAATAAATAATAGTAAAATAATAACATATTTGTTGGAAATATTTGCGTTGATTATAAACAACTGACTAACGTTAACAGTGTGGGCAATGTTTATTAGTTGAAATAACAGGAGGCTGTGGCACGAATTAGTTATAAATTGGCGGCAAGTACGTATTTATTGTTTTTTATGTTTTAGATAAAGTTCAGTTCATTTAAAATGGAGTGATCTGTTTCGTATAATTAATATTAACACTACCTTTTGGATATTTTTTGTACATGCACTGTATGTAGTATGCATAGAAGACAGTGGTTTTACTTCCCATACCCATGATTATAATATGTAATATTACAGTATAGTTATTTTTATTACAGTCTAGTTATTTATGTTGCCAACCCCGAAGTAAAAAGTTTAAATTTCAATCAAAGTCACCATTGCTGTAAGTACGACAAAACGCACTTTCGCGCAAAAAATATAATATTGCAATACAGATAGTATATGTTATTCAACTGTTTGTGTGTGAAACCAAGATAAATGACAGTCAGAAGTCTTACTTCTCATTATCTATTCAACTGCTTGTATGTGAAACCAAAACAAAAAAATGGTCAGAAGTCTATTTATTAATCTATGTTGCAATCTAACCTTTTACTACATGAAAATTCTGACACTACTATATATATATATATATATTTTATCTTTATGTATATCTTATTGTACACATGCCCCATTGCATTATGTAATACTACATGCCAATTAATCTAAAAAAAATATATGTAATTGTGTATTACAAAATAATTCTTATAGACTGTCTTTCATCAATCTTGCCTATATTCGTTATAAAGCTATGTAGATCTCTATAGATTGTCTAAATCTATTGAACTGATAAACCGAATTTAACTCTTGAGATATTTGTTTCACTACTTAGTTCATTGTTTGTGATCGGCCATTTCTTCTTCTTCATCCAACCAAGTCTTAGGCCTATAGGCCTGTTACGATCTCACTGATGAATTTTGTATCCAGCGTTTCCTTGGACGGCCCAGCGATCTCTTCCCTGTTGGACAATAACGAAGCATGGCCTTGGGAACTCTATGTGAACTCATTCGTCGCAAATGATTCATCCAGTTGTTCTGGTATCTATGTATGTACTCGATGACTGGTTCTAAATGTAATTCCTTCAAGATATCGTAATTGCGTTTGTGATCCTATTTGGTAATATCCTGCTGTATATCTCATGAATCTCATTTCACTAGAAGTTATCCTGATATCTTCTCCTTTCCTCAAAGTCCATGCCTCACTGCCGTAGCAAAGTGCAGGTCTTGCTAAGGTTTTATATAACCGTACTCTGGTATCTCTCTGGACTAGCGAAGGTTTCATTACTGAATTTATTATTTCCATGGTTTTATTAAAACTAATAATTTTATTTGCTATGTCTACTTCATATGTAAAATTTGTTAATGTGTATCCACGGTAGATAAATGAATTAACTCTTTCCAGTATTTTTGAATCCATTACTTTTGTTTTCTCTGTATTGATTTTCATGTTATACCGTATTTGATGGCTATTTTGTTAAAATTATATACTACTGAATACCAACACTTATTATTATTATTATTTCAGTTTTTAATATATGTATTTTCCTTTCTAGTATTTCACAATCCCAGATCAGGTGATTTACTGTTTGGAGGTCTTTGTTACAAGTGCAATTTGGATTATTTGATATTTTAAGCCTGTGGAAATATTCTTTTAAATTTCCGTGACCAGTAAACGAAAGTTGTTAAATTATTACCTGTAAGTTGAATGTCTACTGACAGTCTAAGGTATTATACAAAATTGATACCTGGTAAATCAGTCGTCCTCAACAAGATGAAACATTGTTTTTGAAAGCCTCCATGTTGGAACTACTTGATGAAGTTTAATAATTTAGTTGAGGACGACTGATTCACCAGGTAGTAATTTTGTATTTAATATCTTATTACATAACCTCAACGGTGCTTTAAAATTAATTTTGAAATGTTACTGATAGTTTATCCTTCACGTTTGGAAAAAAGGAGATTGTGATTCTACCTTTTGTGCTCATTGTCCACTCCCTTTGCCAGTCGTTGACACTACTCGTATCTTCATGAATTAATTTTTCCACTACTTTTTGGGCACTTTCTTGTATATCTCTAGTAGATCTTCGTCTTAGGCTGGTTCTTTGGCCAGTTCATCCGCTACTCGTTCCCATAGATTCCACAGCGGGATTTCACCCAGATAAAGTGGATTATCTATCTTTCCCTTAGTTTTTTATTTGTTGTCGGATGTCGGATGTTTTCAATTATGAGTCCAGAGTTATTTTACTGTCTGTCTGCTATTCTATATTGCACCCATGTGAATTCATTTATCTCCTCCATCGACTTTAGGATTGCCAATTGTTCGGCCTGATTGAACAATTTTTGTTTAATTTGTATTTCAGTTTCCTTATGTACTCTACTATAATGAAGGAGGAACACTGATTTGTTAAGATGACAGACGTATAACCGTAAACACAAGGTTAGCAATGTCATTCACAATTGGACGATGTTATGCATCAGTCGGCTAAGCTCCATTAAAAATATATTTTGATGCCATCTGTTGCACTGGGTCATGAAGTAAGTGTACGCCCACATTTAGCACCAAATCTTTAAATATAGCCTTATTATTTCTAAAAAATATGTAAACTCCATCAGTCCTATCAGAGATTCTGTTTTGCAAAAAAATGCTATAAAACCAGATCTTCATAATTATTAATCTACATTTTGCATCATGCAAGTAAGCGCCAAATGTTTCCGCTCTTAGATTGTTGATACATAACTGTCAAGCAAGAAAATTAACTTGCAATATCCAGTATTGTTGGTTTGGCGCTACAATAAATAGTGAATATTGACTTAAACTTTAAACGTATTTTCTCGAAACTTACATCATGACGCATAGTTTATGCAAAATGCCGTCCAATTATCACTAATGTGAATTTTTTTGAAACGAAATAGTTTATAACCTATAAAGTTCTCGGGGTTGGCCGTGATGGTCTAGTGGTTACATTCTTTGCTTCTACTCCCGAGGATCGCGGGTTCAAATCCTGCTGCGGTCGATGGATTTTTAGGATGGAGAAAAAAAAAAGAGTGAAAATCCTCCCGGACATTAAACCGTGGGTTCTGAAAGTTTTCAGTCTTGTAAGGGAACATCAAGCCTGAATAAAAAGGCCTCTGTGCAAAATTTAATTGATCTTCCTATATCAAAGCAATACATTAGTTTCCTCCTAGATGTCTCCCCGAGGCTGTACTAGCACATGCCACTCGTTGATATTTGTAGGGAAATAAGAGTAACAAAATTAATATTGTTAGATAATTCCCGCTAGGGAACATCTTTCCTCACTTCACGATTGATATTGTATTGATATAGATTTTTATTCTTATTTTATCTTGACATCGAAACAGAAGGATATACAGAGACTTAGATCTGCTGAAATGAGATACCTTCGGAGGACTGCAGGATACACACTACTAGATCACAAAAAAAAATAATTAAGACATCTTAGAAGAATTGCATATGGAACCTTTAGAAAACAAAATTTGTGATTATATGTCAAGATGGATGCAACATGTTCATCGGATGGAAGATCACAGGATACTCAAAAAAATGTTACGCTATCAACCTGCAGGAAGAAGAAGACCAGGACATCCACTCAAAATACTTTTGAAATGGTGTTTCTCTTGAGGCCGAAACAGGTCAACAAATGGCCTAAATTCGTGAATGCACTATGATGATGATGATGATGATGATTTTATCTTGAAATAGTCTTAATAAGCTATAAATAATTTTGTTATGAGTATATTTAACGGTGTCGAAATAACAATGTTTTGAATAGTTATGTACAATTGTGCCCATATGTTAATACGTTATATTTAGGGATACAAGGAAAAAAACAGGTAAGTCATTTTTCCATGAAACATAGAAAACGGACGTTTTAATTACACAACATACCAACGTCTTTACCTGTATGCCACCCTGAAGCCTAATTAACTCATGACTAAATTATTATTTTACTGCTTCACAATTCTTAAGGATAGTCCTTTCCAGGGAGAATTTAATGGCACCTTAAATTACATTTTGACAAAAAGTGACTTATTTGATCCTTTACATTTACCCTCCATTCAATAAAAATAATTAAATTCGAAATAATAAAACATAAAATTATATACAATGCAAGAATTGAAAATATTTTACTAATCCGTTTCGAAATTTCTCAACTCATCCGTAAAACCTCATTATCAAATCCTCGTAACGTAAACAAACATTTTCACTAACTACTAAGTAACTCACTGGACTATCGAACCCTGTTCCCATCGAACCCGTAGGTTCATGGCCGTGCGGACATAACCTCTCCATACATCCCGATCCTGAGCTAATGTTTCCCAGTCATCACTGTATAATCTAATTAATCTCAAATCATGTATAATGTTGTTCTCCCACCTCATTCTTGGTCTACCCAACTGGGCGTTTTTTGCCCTCTGGTTTTTCCTACAAGAACCTTCCATGCACCTCATCATCCCCCATATGTGCCACATGTCCTGCTCATCGCAGTCTACGAAACTTAACTGTTCTTATTAATATCAGGCTTCCTATATACGATATATATCATGTTAGCTTATTTTATGTATTTCTCTGGCCATTCAACTGTCTGTCTATCTCTTTTTCGGGCCCAAAAAATGTCCTATATAAGAAAAAAAACTTTATTCTCAAATACAAACAAATATTTCTATTACAGCTGAATAATTATTTCTGAAGTAAATGGAATCTGGTGTACGTTTCACTGATATAATATGATTATAATGTTTTATGTTTCAGAATGTGGGGAGATAATAAAAACAATAGCGTTTACAAATCAATGCTAAGAGATATAGCCAACATCTCTAACTACAATTTGAAGTCGTTTGGGAAATACAATGAAGCAATTAACTTCACTTTGACTGACTTGAGAGAACTACAAACAAAAGTAAGATATATTCACTTCACACTGTTATGAGGATGGATCGGAAACTAACACATAATAATTATTTTCTTTGACCAATTTATAAGAAAGCAGATAAAAAATATTGGTAACATCCCAGAGGTATCTCATTTCATTCAACTTCGTACAAAATTCTAACAAATATATTTGTAAGCAGACTTACTCCCTATATTGATGAACATTCTAGGAGATCATCAATGTGGATTTAGAGAAGAAACAAGTCTACAACAGATCAGATTTTTAGTATAAGACAGGTCTTAGAAAAAAATGGGAATATAATGGTACTATACACCAACTACATGTAGAATTCGAAAAAGCATACGATTCAATTAAGAGGGAGAAGTTATATAGTAATCCTGCTGGAGTTCGGAATTCCTGAAATGTTATTTAGATTTATACGAATGTGTCTAAATGACACAAAGAGTAGGGTGCGTGTAGGCAAAGCGTTTTCGGATAGTTTTGAAACTTCACAAGCAAGGTGATGCACTATGTCCTCTCTACAAATAATTTTGTTCTAGAGCATGCAATCAAATCTTTAGAGGGCAAAGAAGGCTTCAACTAAATGGTATTAATAAGCTGTTATTTTACGCTGATGATGTAGTACTATTGGGCGATAGCGAGGAAAAAACCAAGGGCCAACACGCACACACTGTTGAATAATGTTAAGAATTTGGGACTGGAAGTAAATATCAATCAAACTAAATAGAAATACAATATATGAAATGGAGAGCTAATGACAGATGAGAGGGATTTGAAGAAAGTTCAAATACCTAGGAATAATAATTACAAATAGGAATGAGATGTACAAAAGAAATTAAACATAGGCTTAATTCTGTAAATGCGTGCTATTATGTAGGCCTATTACATGAACTATTGTCGTCCCAATTTCTTTCAAAAAAGTTAAACCAAAAATATAATAAAATTGTTATTCTCACTGTTATATGAATGCGAAACATGGACGCTTAGGCCTAATTTAAGGGAGAAAAGGAAATTACGAGTATTTGAGAATAAAGTTCTTAGGAAAATGTTTCCACCAAAAAGAGAAGAAGAGACCTAGGTGAATGGAGAAGACTACATATCACTATAAAATCGGATGATAATGAAACACGAGGTGAGGGTAGGAGAAGCAAAGACAAGATTTTAAATTCAGAAGGAAACCAATTGTTAGCTTTTTGCGATGCATTTGAACTTGAAATTCTGAATGGGAAATATAGGGAAGATAAAAATGGAGAACTGACATTTATTAATAAAAATGGAAGTAGCGTAATCGATTATTCAATAATGCACACACAGACGTGATTCCAGTCCTAAGTAATTTCTGTATAGTTTCCAGAATCGAATCCACACCACTTTCCCAAACAACACTTATTTTTAAATATGAAAGGTATTAGTTAGAGACAGTTAATGATGAGGTGGCAACAATATTGGCGGCCAATTATCCTTTCAGTGGATCGGGATCTGAAGAAGAAGTTAAACAGATTTTGGAAACGCAATACTGATTCTGCAATTAATGATCTTAGCGGGGAGGAAAATTATTAAAACTTTGACAGAATGTTTTCAAAAAGCAGGGGAACAAATTCAAGGTTAAATACGCAATGAACCAGAAGGACAAAGGGTGGTACAATAATGCATGTAGGAAAGGAAGAAGAAAGAAATTGTCGAACCGAAAGTAGTCTTTTAAAGTTTAGAAAAGAAAGCACAAGATGAAAGCAGGAAAAAAATATGCAGGCAAGAGAGAAAAGGAAATAAAGACTTATTGGCAGAAACAAAACTAGCATGGCAAAATAAGAAATCCGAACAAATGAGAGTCGCGACTGAAAGGTGGGAACATTGCGGACATATGGAAAGCGATAGGGAAACTCAAAGTAAAGTCCATAAATCGGACAAGAATAACGCCCGGGGAATGGAGAAGTTACGTTGATGGGTGGCTGGGAAATGAGAGGTTAAGATATAATCAAGAGAAATATAGTGAGATCCCTGACCCAATTCATATTCAATCTACTTGATCAGGATATTTCGAAAAATGAAGTTGGTTTCTTCCATTAAATGTTTAAAGAATGGTAAAAGCTCCTGGAATTGATGGGATACCAGGGGAATTCTTGAAAAATAATGATATCATCCAATAAACTATGAGACTGTTTTGAAAACATTGCGTTTTCAACAAACTTTTTAATGGAGGAGATTATCCGGAAGCCTGGGCGACAGGTGTCCATCCAACCGCTATACAAAGGGAAAGGTTGGGGCACAGATAACCAGAAAGTTATAGGGGAATTTGTCTCTTGTCAGTGTTCGGAAAAAATATATTGTACAGTACTTTACGAACGAATCAGACAATGGGCTAAAGAGAACAATAGGCTCTCAAATATCAGGCAGGTTTTAGAGAAGGGTACTCCACGGTGGACAACCTATTTGTTCTGAGAACATTAATTGATGGCAATCTGAAAATGAAGGGGGGTAAATTTATTTTTTGTGCATTCATTGATTTTAAGATGGCATTTGATAACTGTGGACCGAAGCGCACTTTTGGGAAAAATTAAATCGGAAAGGATTGTCTCGTAAAAATGATACATGCTTTAATGTCAATTTATAAATATGTTAAATTTGTATAAAAGTAGACCAAGGGCACATTACAGAGAGCAGTGAAGCCAATCGGGGAGTGAGACAAGGTTGCATTTTATCACCAACGCTATTTAATCTATTCGTTGATGATATTGTTGACGTAATGCTAAAAGGAGAAATTGAGGCTCCGGAGATAGGAAATGTTAGAATCCCAGTCCTGTTGTATGCAGATGATTTAATTATCTGTTTCCAAGACAATCAAGGGATTGCAAAGAGGTCTTGACCTACTGGAAATATACTGTAGGAATTGGGGATTGACTGTAAATGCTAGTAAGACAAAAAACAATGACATTTAAAAATGGGACGGTTTATGGTAGAACAGAGGAATGGAAATACAGAGATCAAGTTCTTCAAACGTGAAACATTTCGAATATCTTGGTACGACGTTGAAAATGAAACGGAAAGTGGAAAAAACACATTGATATAGCATTATTTAAAGGGAGGGGACAACTTAACAGTGTACTCGGTATTCTGGGTCGAGTGCCTGATATTCCAGTCAGCACATTAGAAAAAATGTATGGAGCTATGGTCAGGCCAGTCATGCACTATAGTAGTGAGATTTGGGGTTTCCAAAGAACGGAAATACTAATAAGGTATATACGCATTTTCTAAGTATATTACAGGAATTAGTAAGGCCGTTTCTAACTGTGGAATTTATATATGAATTCGGGGTCATTCCAGGACGACATTAACTGTAAAATTCGTGTACTCAAATACTGGTTGCGAGTAATCCAAGGTGAACAAACAATGCTTAGAGCAATTTTGCTACGACCACCAAATTAAAAACATAGATGTTAAATTTTGGGCAGACGAGGTTAGGAGAGAACTCCAAAAGATTGGGATGGGCTGGATATGGGAAAAAGGGACTGAAAATCGCAAGAACGTGTGGAGAAAAATAAGGAGGAGGTACTTAGATGTAAATCAACAAGATACCTTCGCCGAATGTACAGGAAAACGCTCACTGTGTTTACAAAGAGACCTAAAACACGTCTGGGGAAAAGAATCGTATATACTCAACCTAGGATTTAAGGAGAGATCAGGCTTGCTTGGTTTTAGGCTAGGGGCATGGAAATTTCTAAAAATTAGCGACGATCACGATATGCGAATATGTCCAATGTGCGGGAAATTTGAAGATGAGATACATATATTAGGAAAATGTAATGATTTAGAATATTGGAGACGTCAGTTATTACCGGAAAGAATTTCTAAATTCAAATCGGAAAGATTGGCATGCTACGAGTTATTGGTAAAAATCCAGAAAATTGGATAAACCTCGGTAAATTTCTGGACAAAACGCGAAAAATAAGGACAACACTCATTCACCGAATAAATATATGTTATCAAAATGCAATACCATTAATTATTAACAATTATATATAAATTAATTAGTGTATAATGCTGTTGTGTTATTATTTAATTGTAAGATTAATGTGTTTTCTTTATGTAATTGTAATGTTAATGTTTTTTTTAGTGTATAATGCTATTGTGTTATTATCTAATGTGTAATATTATTGTGTTTTCTTTATGTAAATTGTAATGTTAATGTTTTTTAGTGTATAATGCTATTGTGTTATATATTTAATTGTAATATTATTATTGGTGTTTTCTTTATGTAATTGTAATGTTATTTGCTGATTGTGTTATTACTTAATTGTAATAGTATTGTGTTTTCTTTATGTAATTGTAATGTTTATGGATGTTTGTATGTTATGGATGTTTTTGTGTTATTTTTTCTTTACACTAGTACCAATTCTTACTTCATTGTAACGGACTGTCAACAGCACGTACGGCTTTTACTGCCCGTGCGACCCATATTTGTAAATAATATTGTACAATATCTTACTTTTTGTCTAATAAAGTCCTACTACTACTACATAACAGTGAATTACCTTGTCTTTATTGGAAGCCAGATATAATAAGAATAACTTAGGTTCATCATTAACCTGCGATAGGCAGGACAATGTGGTACAAATGGGGAATGAAAGGGGCGCATGGAAGCTTCTTGTTAGGAAAACCAGAGGAAAACGCCCAGTTGATAGACCAAGAATGAGGTGGGAGAATAACATTATACACGATTTGAGGGAAGTAGATTATACAGGGGATGACTGGGAAAACATTATGCTGAGGATATGGATGTATGGAGAGATTAATGTCTGCGCGGCCATGAACCTACGGATTCAATAGTGCCAATAAGTTATAAGTTTATATATAATATAATATATACGGTATATTGTGCGTTACTTTCCGATTCGCCTGGACTAGGATGAAAAGCATAATAGTGACAATTCTTGTCACTCTCAAAAGTGAGCGACTTCTTAAGTCATCCAGCCAGAATAGTGGTAACATGGTCAGCAAATCGGTTCCCCAGCTGTTTATAGCTGTTTTTCTCTCACCTGCAGGTCGCCATATAGAAGGCCGCCCAAATTCCTCACGATGCTGTGGAGGGCACTGGTCCCATAACTAAATAACTCACTGGCACTCTCATGGCCAGGTAAAATAAAACAATTCTTAAAATAAAACAATTATTATTTATTATTATTATTATTATTATTATTATTATTATTACATTATTATTAATTAGCAGGTCTCACAACATCTTCCTTCGCCCAATTATTCTACTGTCTTTTTCCTCCACATCTCTCTGTAATTTCAATCTGATCGTCCCAATCCTTTTTTTTTTTTTCTTTGCTTCTCAAAACAACATCAATCCACGTTATTTTTGGTCGTCATCTTCTTCTACCAAGTGGCACCCATTGTAGTATTCTTCTTGGGAACTCTGTCTTCTGCCATTCTTTTCACATGACCATATAATTTTAAATTGTTTTTTTTTATGAAATACCAGCTGAAGTTTTGAATATTCATCTTTTGTTTTATTACGCTGTTTCTTATTATTATATCTTCTAAAAATTCCAGCTGAACGCCTCTAAAAAATCCTTTTCTGCAGAATTTAATTTACTTATTGTTTCTGGATTTTAATTCCCCATGTTTCTGCATTGTACTCCTTATTGTATTAAAGTGTTTGGTTTTTGTTTTTTATAACCTATATTCTCAATTTCATAAAACACCACATTTACTTTTGATATTGCAAATTTGCCTTTATTTATTCTCTCATTACTTTCAGTATGCATCAATGACCAATCTGCACTAATTTTAAGATCCCCAAAATACGCATATTCGAAACATGCTTTTTATTTTTCCATTTTTCCACTCGTCTTTTAAAATCACAACGTTTGATTGCAATCTCCCATTACCATAATAGGGACCTACGTCGTTTTTGTCCAAATGTATCTTTAATCCCCATATTTCATATTCATCCTTCAGTTTTCTTGTCGTGTACTCTAAACCTTCGTAATCTTCTGCTATCAGTAGCTGATCATGAGCAAATAGCAACGAATAAATCATTATGTCATTACCTTATTATTTATCACACCGCTTCACTACACTCTCTGATACACATAAATTAGATACCCGATCCCTTGAGCACAGTGTCCTTTATATCCCTCCTCATCATACTACATATTATTCGAAATCTTTTATAGTTTATTTTGCTAGAACATGGAATTCCTTCCATCCTATGTTAGAGACTGCCAAACTTTACCATCTCTCAGAAAAAAATTGAAAATAAGATGAACAGAAACAACTCACTAATATTACTTTTTAAAAATTAATAATTTGTGTTTTCTATTATTTAATAAAAGTAGTTTTAAGATTTGTTAATATATTAACCTAATGCCTTGTACAATAAGCGATAGATTAATTCATTATAGTTTATTATTTTCTTTGTATTTTTTCTTTTCTTTTTATGTATTAGTTTTTGAGCTGTTATTCCTTTCTGTATACATTCTATCATTAATTTAATTTTAATTGTATTTAATATTATTGTATTATTAGACATTATTTTCATTATTATTCAATTTGACAATTTCAATTGTTTAGTATGTACTATTATTATATTTTTTGTATTTATATGTAACATGTTTGTCCTAGTGAGTGGAAGAGAAGGCCACATGGCCTAACTCCACCCGGCTAAATAATTGTATAAAATCTGTAATAATAAATGTATCTCCTTCTATCTTTCTCCCCATAGGTGAACATTGTTTTTTCGACTGTGTTAAAGCGTTTTGTAGATGTATTTTGAATATTATTTATTATTATTAATATTATTACAGTTGGTGAAAAAATGTGAAAGTATATTTAAATCATGCACATACAAAACAAACACCTTTTAACTGCTGCGACCGACTAGTGCCATTTTCAACAGAAGTTGGATTTTTGTTACGCCTTCAATTCCAGACTTGCTCATTACACTGTAAGTTGTATACCTTGTTTCATAATTGGACTGTGTTATGTATAACCGGCTAAGCGCCAAATCTTTAAATATAGCCTTATTATTATAGAAAAATGTAAACGCCGTCAGTCCTATCAAAGATTCTATGTGTTTTGCAACAAACGACTATGAAATCAGATCATCTTAAATGCTAATCTAAATTTTGCATCATGCAGTTAAACTCCAAATATTCCCGTTCTTAGATTGTTGATGCATAACTGTCAAACAAGGAAAATAACTTGCAATAAACAGTACTGTTAGTTTTGGCGCAACGATAAATAGTGGAGATTGACTTAAACTTTATATGTATTTTTCTCGAAATTTACACAATGGCGCATAGTCGGTGATGCATACTGCCGTCCAATTAAAACTCATTTTCTAATTATTCGCGACAAATATAAACGATTGTACAAAAACTTGGTGAAATTGTAATCTTCAAAATAATATTTAGATATACAAGTTATGTGAAAATACATTCTAAATAAATTCAATAAATATGGTTTATAACGCTATTATCATAAGTAATGCCACAAGTGATTTCCAAATTTACCTAGAGGATTTGGAAATCAAGAGTGGTATTTGTTAGGGCCATTTAACGAATAAAATTAAGCTGTTTACTCACAAATCATTATTTAAATATAGTTATTTTAAAATATTTATATAATTAATGTAAATGGCGATGTTTTAAAACAAATGAGAAATGTTTGATTAGTTTCATTTGTTCATCACGGCCACTTCATCATATTATTTATTGCCAAATAGGATCGCAATATTGTAAGAATGCACCCTAGTGGAGAAAAAGTGAAATACATCAGACTGTATATTATAGCGAACATTACAGGCTATTAATTATTTTTTTAGGAAACAACTCAGTAAAATCGTTATTTAAAACACAAATTATCAAATGTGTGGTTCGAAGGAATCTGTTCATATTTGCTATATTCAACGTATTTGCTCGAGAGTCAGTCATTGCAAAATAATTCTCTGCCCTGTTCAGAATATTAAAAAGGAGGAGCTTTCTTTAATATGATAAACATAATTCGATAAATATCGATGTGAAACACGGCTGTAATTGGTTGTAAAACAAAATTCATTGAAACGTCGTTGACTCCCATTTGGGGCATGAGTTAAATTGTCAATACAATACAAAGCTTCATAATCATCATCATCGTCAGCCTCTCAGGTATTAGGCCTAGTGGCCTCTTACGGTCTTCGCCATCTCTTGAATGGTCTACCCACGGATCGTCTTCCTCGGGGAAGAGGTGTTGAGATATTGATGTAAGGTTGAGTTTCTTAGCTTTTTTTTTAACTTCTTTTGTGGACGAGAAGGCTATCAGTTCTCTGTAGAAATATTCATCTCCGCAGCTGTGATATGACGTTCGTCATGAGTTCGAATGGTCCATGCTTAACCCATTCGCCTCAAAGACGAGGTGGTTAAATGTCCTTCAACTCAGAAGTTGAGGCACACTCACTTAACTCTGCTGTTATATATTTTGCAATATTTTGTGCATCCCTTGGCAGGGTAATCCTTTGTTATCATTTATGAATTTTAGAGAAATGTGTTTTGGCTTTCACCCTTAATGTGATCAAGTACCGTTATCGTTTGCTTGTTTTGAACGTCTGAAATTATAAAATGTAATTTAGGTAACTTAAATGCGGTTTCTGGGGAAATGTATTGAGTATTCAAAGCTGAAGCGAGTGGGTAAACTGCCATAACAGAGAGTGGGTCCTAGCGAGAATTTTGTATACTTTCATTCTCGTGTGTCTCTGTACTTTTGATAGTTTGAAAACTTGGTTGATGATTCTCAAATAACAAGCTTACCGTAGGTCTGTGTACTGAGTTAAAATTTTAGATAATACTCATTTAATAGACTATTATACATAATTTTCATGTTTTTATGTTTCAGAGATAATGGTACAATTACAGATGATTTCAAGGATGAGAAAATTAACGAAGGGGATATAAGTTGGTCCCTAAAAGTCCAGGCTTCAAAAGATAAAGAGGAAATTCCAAATATTAGGGTAAGTATTCAATTTTTCTTCCATTTTAAACTATTATTCTTCCTGCGAGTAGACAACTGAAAGTAAGTTTTATTTATACAACTAAACTAACTCACCGGCTCTATTGAACGCGTAGGTTCATGGCCGCAAGGACATATGCTCTCCATACATCCCTATCCTGAGCTAATGTTTTTTAATCATCCCCTGTATAATTTATTTCTCTCAAATCGTGATTAATGTTATTCTCCCACCTCATTCTTGGTCTACCAATTGGGCTTTTACTCTCTGGTTTTCCTACAAGTAACCTTCATGCCCCTCTTTCATTCCCCAATCGTGCATGTCCTGCCCATCGCAGTCTACGAAACTTAATTATTCTTATTATATCTGGTTTCTTACACATTTACTTCATAATCATCATCCGTCCGGCTGGACTACTGGTTACCATGCTCGACTCAGGTTTCCAGGATGTGGGTTCAAATCTGGACAGGGTCGATGGATTTTTTAAGGTCGTAAAATCGTAACTATCGCTTCTTACGGAAATAAAGTAAATCTGTGGGTCTGTTCCGTTCATTTACGGCATATAAAAGAACCTTAAGCATGAAATAAGTGCCTCTGAGAAAATAAATTGGTCTTTCATGAGGAGATTTGATTTCCATGCTAATGATCTAAGCTGTTAAAGATCATAGTACTTCAGTTAACTACCATATTACTTACATATACTTTATTAGGAAGAAAATGTGTAAGATAAATTGTGTACTGAAAGGTACCGGTTAACCCTTAAATCAAACATGTATCCTAAAAAAGATACATCAATTGGTTTCACTCATTTAATAATATTAATAAAAGCAGAGAAAAATAAGGAAAAGAGATTTTTTTTTTTGGAATATTACAATATATCTAATGATAAGAGTTACGCACCATTTCGTTGTCAGTGCGGTCCGCCACAATTAAATGACTGACACGAGAAGTAAGTGTTTTGTAATTTAAGGATTAAATGTACTTCGTTAACAGACCTTGAAGTTGGAGGCAAGGTTATAAGATTCTTAGCGAATGACACGAGGAGGTACTGTGGCCGAAATTACTCCTAAAAATTTCCCGGATGTAATTTTATAGGAGTATTAAAGGGCTTTTGTCCAGGCACACCACCTCTCTCTTTCTTCCCCTCCTCACTCCGATAGCGTCAATCATATTCTCATATCTTGAGTTGCATTTGTTTGCGTCCCCACCCACGGTATCCTTTACCCCATCTCCCATCTATCGGCTCACCTTATACGTCACTAAACCACGCCCGTTTGCGCATATCGCAGACAATTTATTTAGATATGCCTTTAAGAACATTTGCTACTTACCATAGGCTTAATTTATTTTTCATATTTAAAATACAAAGTGAAGTATTAAAATAAATACACGCCGTTGTCTTCAACTAGCTTAACTATTTTTTTAACTTTTAGAAACAGTAGGCCTTTCGGAAACAGACTCCCATCATCAGCAGAAGGATATGCGCTAATAACGGTTGTTGTTCTGCGACGTTTTTGACACCAGCGGCCTTCAAGCGTTACCGACGATGCTTACATCGCAAACAACAATAATTAGTAGCGCGTAACTGCTAATGAAGGAAGTATGTCTCCGAAAGGCCTACAGTTCTTATAATTTTTTAAAAATATTAACCAAATTGAGGACGACGACACCTGTTAGGTATTTATTTTAATACAGGGTGCCTCTAAAGTCATCATATCCATTTCAATGAAGGAAGGCAGTGATTGAAGAATCAATGTCATTGTAAAGTTTTATACACATTCTACTGCTTTTCTACATGACCGCCATCTAGGTGAAAACACATACTCCATCTTTCAGTTGTGAAATGAAATGTAGATCTTACATTTAAATCGTAAAAAAGCTTGCGTTTCTGTGATACGATTCCGTAAATCAAGCAGCCGTGATAAGGACTTTTGTAGAGTAAAGTTGCGAGGGCTATTCAACTCTCTACTGAGGCATTAATGCGTTCGGACTCTTCATTGGTAATTTGAACCTACTGCACTGTTTCTCCTGATACGCGTGGTCGTTCATGACTTGCCTCATCATACACACTAACGATACGCTGTAATTTGCATACAAGCAGACGAATATGTAGTTTTGTTGGGTCTGGTTTACAGAATCTATGGGTAAATTCAGCTTTGGCACCTTCATATGACAATCCGCGTACCCGTGTGCAAACAATGGCAACTCGTTCTTCCGTGCTAAACATGTTGAACTAAGCTAACAGTGTATGCAAAAAAAAAAAAAAAAAAAAATGGGATGCGGCTGTGTCGCGGTCACGGCCGTGAGTTTAAATGAATACGTGTACGTAACGAGTAATATTTTCTTTGAGCGTGTTATATGTCTGTCATAATCATTACAAAATTACATTATCCACTTGCATAGGCTCGGCTGCCACAGCTGCACATATACTGGCGCCGTTGTTGATCCGCTCCCGACGAGTTCATTCTTTTACGTTTCCAGCATCGCTTCACTATGTCATATGGTGTTTAATGGGTACCACTGGATTGCTCTTGAGAAGACCTTTCCAACAGTATACGATCTCTACATTTTGATTTGGCTTTTTCACGAGTATAGGCCGACACTGTAGTATTTATTTAATTTTTTACTTTAACACCATATATATTGACTATAACTATTTCACTATAATGTTTTATATACGCAATTGATAGATCTTAACGAGAGCTGACGATTAAAACTCAAACAAACGTCGTAAGTTTCTCAGAGTCAAAATTTATATTAAACGAAAATTATGTGACCACAGCGAAACGATCTCAAAACGGCGGTGCTTTCTCCTCCGCCGCGCGCGATGCGTCACGTCCACACTCAAAGTAACGAATTCTTTTATCCTTTATCTATCGAGTGGTATAATTAAATTTTGGATGTAGATGATAGGTATGTAGCTGCAACACCAAGCTGTATCCCCCGATTTTGTTAACAGTTTTGTGCATTGTCTCCCACTATGGACGCAAATTTAAAGACGTATTCACGTCAAAAATAGTGGCGTTTTCATAGAAATGGATAATGACTTTACAGACACTCTATTTACCTCAACGGAATTTAAATATGAAATTTATCACTATTGGTACTTAAGATAGATTTTAACAATTTCTTTATATAAGAATAATTCAATTCTGGAAATGCGTGTTGTTATGCATTACAGAGACTTTTCACTTCCCAACTCCTTTCAAAAAACATTAAACTGAAAATATATAAAACTATTATTCTACTAGTTATAATATATGGATGCGAAACATGGACTCTTACTTTAAGGGAGGAAAGGAGATTACGAGTATTTGAGAATAAAGTTCTTAGGAAACTTTTTGGACCAAAGAGAGAATAACAGGCAGGTGAATGGAGACGACTGCATAATAATGAATTACATTGTCTTTATAGGAAGCCAACCATAATGAGATCAGTTAAGTCTCGTAGACTGCGATGGGCAGGACATGTGACACGAATGGGGAATGAAATTCGTGCATGGAAGCTTCTTGTAGGAAAACCAGAGGGAAAACGCCCAGTTGGTAGACCAAGAATGAGGTGGGAGAATAACATTAACTATGATTTTAGGGAAGTAGATTATACAGGGGATGATTGGAAAACATTGGTTCAGGATAGGGATGTATGGAGAGCTTATGTCCACGCGGCCATGAACCTATGTGTTCGATAGTGGCAGTGAGTTAGTTAAGAATAAGAATCGTTATTTTGTTTATTTAGATTTACGTGCACAGTGCAGAGGAGACACCAACTGTAGAATTAAGTCCTCTGTACACATGGCGATACGACATGGGGAAGATACTGTTCACTGACAAACAGACCTACACTACATCAGATTCTCGCCAGCTAAGCATTAAGCAGAGAAAGTGCGCTTTTCCAGATGAAATCAAGTTGGACACAGATGTCTATTACACTTTTAGTGGCTGCATGTCTCAATGTCGTTTGCGCCTTGCCAAAGAGAAATGTAATTGCGTCCCGCCATTTTATCGCAAAATACGTAAGTCATGTTGTTTCTCATTCACGTTTGCTTAAGTAATCTTTATATATGAATAAGAAAGGTTTTCTTGGGTAGGGCACGCCGTAGCGTAGTGGTTAAGGCACTGTGCTACAAGCCAGAAGGTCGAGGGTTCGAGTCCCGGTGGGGGTGGATTTACAGACCCAAACCTTCTGGCGGCACCATGACCCTGGGGTCGACTCAGCCTCTAACGGAAATGAGCAGCAGACGCTTGTTCTGGGGGTAAAGACGGCCTCACACAGGGCTGACAACCCGGCTGACATCAAGTGCCAGAAAAGTGGGAGCCTTAACTTCCTACTACCCCTATAAAAGTTCAATATAAGTTTAAACAGAGTTTGTATTCTTATAATTTAAGACAATTTTTTTTTCAGCTGGTTACAAATACTGTGATTTGAAAGGCCTGGGTTGCCTCTCTCAATTTTCAGGTACGTTAAATTTAAATTATATTATTTGGCTTTTCGAATATAAATATAATATAATAGTTAAATGGGAATATACTGCTTTGCCTCATATTTAGCCTACTTAATCTGGTCAAAAATATTTGCCTCAAACACAGTATTCTTCAAGTGAATGGAAAATATCTTTAAAATGCCCCAGTTTGTCCTTTTGGACATTTTTGGTGTTCACTCCTGGCATAGGCGTAATTGTAACCCACTTCTGAGGTTGGGGCGCCAGGAAAGCGGAGTTACGTTTCCCCGATGATGATGATGATGATGATGATGATGATAGAGGTGCGCCAGGAGAGTCCCTAATCCTAAGCTTAATATAAGATGGATATGAATTATGATGATTGCGATGGCCATATGATGTTCAGGGACCGTTTGGGTCTTAAAGTTTCCTGACATTTGTCTTATAGGAGAGGAAAAACCCCGATAAAAGCCTCACCCGTTGCGTGACAAGACAGCACGCTACCTCGAGACCACAGCGATGGACTGAATGTAAAATGAAAAACGAAAATAAAAATGTGTATGTTTGAGGTGCTCAAAGGTATAAAAACCTGAAGTGCTTTGTGGTATATATACTGATATTATAACACACTTCCAGTAACTGTGCATACTAATGGTGAACAAATTATATATCTATTTTCGTCGTGAATGGATGTTTAAGTATGCCTAAACATAAAAAAATTACAATTTAAGGATCTAGAAGATTTTGTTGCGATAAAATAGACAATTTTTATAAGACTATTTAACTCATGCCCCAGATGGTAGTCAAAGACAAATCAGGTTTCAATGAATTTTGATTTACAACCAATGACAGTCGTGTTTCACCTCGCTCTTCATCGATTTCTCTTTATCAGCTCCTGTTTTTGTGATAAAGAAAGCTCCTCCTATTTAATATTCTGAACAGGTCAGAGCATTATTTTTCTCCAACAAATACATTGAATATAGCAAATAATGAACAGATTACTTAATTTTACTGAGTTTTTTACTAAAAAATAAATTAATAACCTATAATATACAGTTTGATGTGTTTTATTATTTCTTTACTAGGGTGCATTCTTACAATATTGCGATCATATTTGGCAATAAATAATACGATCAAGTTGCAGTCAATATACATAACCTCACATTCTGAAATGTTTACAATCATCGCCGTTTACATTAAATATATAAATATTTTAAAATATTGGTAACTATATTTAAATAATGACTTTTGAGTAAACAGCTTAATTTTATTCGTTAAATAGCCCTAACAAATGCCACTCTTGATTTCCAAATCCTCTAGATAAATTGGAAATCACTTGTGCATTACTTAAGATAACCATATTATACAGGCTGTTCCGAAACTATTCATTCAAATTAATACAGAAGGTAGAGAACATCAAAATAAATATATTTCGATAAGGAACATATGGTCTCAGAAGTCAAGTTGTATTGTTAGAGAACATATTGTTAATAGTGCTGACGTAAGCTGTGTCGGTCAAGGTGGCCGTGAAGCCTGGTCACCCAGATCATCTGACCTCACGTGTCTGGATTTCTTCCTCTGTGAGCATATGAAGCAGCTGGTGTATGAAACCATTGTGGAAACAGAAGAAAACCACAAGCTAGAATTGCCGTCGCTATTGCAGACATGCCAGGAATCTTCGAACGAACACGACAATCAATGATCAGACGATGTATTCTGTGTATACAGACCAATCGTCGTGCATTCCAGCAATTCATGCGATGCTATTGTTGTAATTAGCATGTTAAACTATCTTCTCTGTAAATCGTCCCTAACATTACAAGTTGACTTCAGAGACCTTATGTTCCTTATCTATATATGGGTTTTTACAGCTGCTGCCGTCTTCCCGTGCCAAGCCTCCAAAGCCTACGATCTTGGGCATCTTCAATGTTTAGCCCTCTTGCTTGCATTACTATCCTCATGTTTTCCTTCCATGTTAACTTTGGTCTCCCTCTTTTCTTCTTTTTCTGGTCGGTTGCCATTGATATAGTAGTTTCGGCAATCACTCATCTTCCATTCTTAAAATATGTCCTAATCATTTTAATTCCTTCTCCTCAATTCTTTCAATTACGCTTTCTTCTGCCTCCATTATGTTCCTAATTTCCTTATTTCTGACATGTTTTAATTTTGACTTTCTGGCACTTCTGCATAAATAATACATCTAGAGCTATTAGTCTGTTCTTGTAGTACTTATTAATTGCCCATACCTCACTTCCATACATTGCAACATATTCCACCAATGTTTTACCAATATATTTTTGTCTTTCCAAATATGCTTATCCCACCATATGGAATTTAACGACGATATTATATTGCTGATAAATGCAATTCTATGCATTATGTTCTCGTTGCCTATACCTTCGATGTTATCCATAATTATTCCCAAATATTTAGTTTGTTTCACTTGCTTTATTTGGATTCCTTCTTCCAATATTAAATTTTCTCTTTCATTGCTATTTATTACCAACTATTCTGTTTTTTGCAAATTTATTGTGAGACCCCATGATTCATATGTGTTTTTCAACCTTTTTGTCATGAATTCCATATCAAATTTGTCTTGTGCTAAAACTAGTTGATCATCAGCAAATTGTAATGTTCCTTATCAAAATATATTTGTTTTGATGTTCATTACCTCGTATATTAATTTGAACAAACAGTTTCGGAACACCCTGTATAGTAGATAATATTGCATTAATTCCTAAAATAAATTAAT
This sequence comes from Diploptera punctata, assembly GCA_030220185.1. Lineage (NCBI taxonomy): Eukaryota > Metazoa > Arthropoda > Insecta > Blattodea > Blaberidae > Diploptera > Diploptera punctata. Next base: position 39,359 of record JASPKZ010002440.1, read on the forward strand.
ATTAACAAGTCATTAGACGCTTTATTTAAAAAAATGTTATTCCTGGAAATCTGCAATAAAAAAACTTGTTAGTTGCTTTTAAGTCTGAGAAATGTATTTATAATAAACCTATACAGTAAACATATTTAGCATAGCTTAGAATACATAATCAAACATTAATTTCAATATTTGTCACATTAATGTTTTCTTTGACGATGAACATTTGTACTGCTACATACACATAGAAATAATGGTGATCCCTCTACAGGATTTAGGAGGCCCTTGGGGTAGTAAGATGTCAAGGCTCCAACCCTTCTAGATAATCGGTGAACAAGTCCCTGGTACTCATGCTCATCAAAGGGTGAGTTTATCTCAGAGCCATAGTGCCGCCATAAGGATTGAACCAATTTAAAAATCATAGCCCCAACGGAGCTCGAATTCTCGATATTCCGGCTTGTAGCGTATTGCCTCAACCAAATACGCTACAGAGTATCCCACCTACTGTCCAGTTCTGTTAAATGTAGCCATATTGGAGAAACTAAAGGCGCGTGGGAGGTGGGAACATCTTAATAATAATAATAATAAATAAATAATAATAATAATAATAATAATGTTATAATATTATAGAAGTAATAGAAGAACGAAATGGTATGAACATCTGAAGAGGATGGACAATAATAGAATCCCAAGAACGATGCTGGATTGGAATGCTGAAGGAAGGAGGAGGAGGTGAAACCCAGGGAACAATGGATGGATGAAGTGAGAAGAAACATGATCAGCAGAGACCTCAAAGAAGAAGATGCTGAGGATAGAAATATGTGGCGGAGCAAAATACATTTGGGCTGATGGATAACTACTGTAATGTAGAGAAAACCCTTAATAAAAAAATAAATTGTTATAAAAACAACGCTATTCTATACTGAATACTCCAAACATATTAGACAACAAAACTATTCACTAACACAGCAGCAGTAGATAAGGAAATGCAACGTGTAGTAACTATTATGTTCTCTAAACCGAGGGAAGCTGCTGGCAGTACCCCTCTTAGCGCACCCATAGACCCCACAAATGAGACTAAAGAAACCATAACTGTACAATATATAGAAATGTATGATTAATGTGTTTATTACTCTTTACAGATATGTTTCAAGAAGCTAAGATTTGCACTTGTACATTTGCTTGCATGAATCATGTTTATGAGTTGGAGAAATTGCAGAACGATTTGTAAGTAATCATTAAGCCCATATGATTTTTTTAAATCTAATTAGTGTATCTGATCTATCAAACACGGAAGGTCACTGAAACTACTATTGTAATTTGTATAGGGAAATTTGGGTAATGTGGACCCTTCTGTTTGAGTGGACCCTGTTAATATCTTCTTTAATTGGTGTTTCCCTCGAACAGAAAATATTTTAACTTCTTCCCTTCATCAACTTTGACGGGTTCAAGGCCCGTTTCGTTTATTCTTTGTGCGAAGAAGGATTTATTTGTGATATTTATGAAAATGGCTACTTTAAAAGTTTTTCAAGCTAAGAATCAATTCATAATTTCTGCCATTGAATATTACGAGTACAAATGTTTAAAAAAGCTCCTAAATATATTATAGGTTGTAGATGCTGTTTTAATATACAGATGGGTTTGGTTTTATATTATGTGACATGGTGGCTGTATCAAATAATTAAACATAACAATGGAACTATGTTAATGTGGACCCTCCACGAGGACCTGGGTCCACTTTACACGAATACGTATATTTTATCAATGAGGATGCTATCTGTAAAAAACCATTCACTTAATTAATTTTATTTAATATCCTTGTAATTTTACTAAACCCAAAGACCATCGCTTTCTGCAGTTGAATGACGTGTGAATGTTATAATCAACAATAATTTTTCAAAACATTAAATAAATACCAACGCTTTTATTTATGATCAATCATAAATATTTTCTGATTAATCTGTGCCTGTCCGAATAAATTCATACAGTAAATAAACTTAAAAATAGACTAAAGCTAAGGTGGACTCTGGGGTCCACTTTATCCGAATATGGAAGTTAAAGTGGACCTTTCTTGTAATGTAATAAAGTTGATTAATTATGAAGATGTTTCTATATTTGAATAAAATAACAATGCTATTCCATAGTTACAACACTAATGATAATCACTGTAATTAAACAAAATTCAAATTCCTTAATTAAAAGAAGAAAAACAAAAATTGAAAACAGGGTCCAAATTATCCGAAGTTCCTCTACTATTGCATCAAGGTATAATGCTTACCTTGTGCATTTTCGAGCTATTTTTATATGTAGGCCACATGTTACTTACCAACATTAAAATTTTATTTAACTCATGACCCAAATGGAAGTCAATGACCAATCACGTTTCGATGAATTATTTTTTCAACCAATGACAGTCGTGTTTTTTTACCTCGTTATTTATCGAATTCTGTTTACCAAAATAAAGAAAGCGCCATCTTTTTTTTAATATTATGAACAGGTCAGATCATTATTTTGCAGTGACTGACGCTCTAACAAATACGTTGAATATAGCAAATAATGAATGGATTCTTCGGCCTACTCATTTGATAATTGTGTGTTCAATAACTGTGTTTTTAAATAATGAGTTTACTGAGTTATTTGCTAAAAAAATTAATAACCTATAATGTTGGTTACAATATACAGTTTGATGTGTTTCATTTTTTTCCCCCACTATGGTGCATTCTTACAATATTACGAATCTATTTGGCAATAAATAATATGATCAAACTGCAGTGATGAACAAAATAATTAATCATAACCAAACATTTCTGATTTGTTCTCGAACATCGCCGTTTACTTTTAAAATAATAAAATAACTACATTTAAATAATGACTTGTGAGTAAACAGCTTAATTTTATTCGTTAAATAATACTAACAAATGCCACAATTGATATACAAATCCTCTAGATAAATTCACTCCCAGTTCTTGATTCGTAAATTCATAGATCATTTGGAAATCACTCATGACATTACTTATGATAAATGTTTAAAACTCAATACAAATGCTATTATGTTTACTCATTTTCAGGGCAGACTCAAAATATCATGTAACCATTGGATTCATATCGTGGCCCAGTTGGCGATGCAAGACCGAGGTGTTATTTGGTTGGGTGGATTTACTCGGTAAGGGAATTTTTGTGTGTCACAATATATATTTATATTTCTTTTACCCTTACTTTTTAAAGAGAGATTATAATTTTTAAATAAAGTTCCTGATAACTTTAAATATTGATACTAATAATGATACTAATAATAATAATAATAATAATAATAATAATAATAATAATAATAATAATAAATAATAATAATAATAACAACAACAACAACACCAATTCATTCATTTTGAGAATTTTCCTAATCATTGAGGGTTTTCTCCAACCAATCTTAGTAATTAACATACATTTTCAAAAGAAAATATAAATGACTACGGACTAATAGACTATCAGTTTGCACCAAGCATTCAAAAATTTCCCTTAATTAAAGTTCTCCATCGTTTTCTGTCCACTGTGTCTTCATCCGTTATACCAAATTTCCTCATTGAATTAATTCACACATCACATAAGCCTAAGTTTCCCTTAACAGATATTTAAGCGCTCTCCCCCTACAGGGAAGAATTTGAACCATACTGATTTAGTTACACTTGTTTTCGTATAGATGTAATTTGAGTGGTGGTCCGTGGTCAGCGTTCCGCCTCATACTGACATCTAGGAAACCATGGTAGTACTAGGACGGGAAAATTCGGTAAATTTTGCTTAGAGGCCTTTCATTCTGGCTTAAGGATCATTTACGAGCCTGAAAAACTTCAGACTCGGGACCCACGGCTTAAAGTCCCTCCCGGAGGACTTGCTCCTTGGATTTTTCCGTCCTAAAAAATCCATCGACCCCGGCCGGGTTTGAACCCGCGACCATCGGGACCGGAGGTAAGGAGCATAACCACTAGTCCACCGCGGCCGATCACTGAATTAGTAATAATTATAAGAAATAATAATAGAACATATATTATTATATTTAATAACATTATTATTATTTATTTTATTTTTTATAGATCCTATATTCTTATTATTATTTTTTTAAATTTATTTATTTATTTTTCAGCATGCCCCATTACCGTTGTAATATTACATGCATAACATAACAAACATAAAATCAGATAACATAACATTACATAACATCACATATTTGGTATTTTTTACATGTTTTTTTTATCTTTGTCACTTGTTAATCACTCATTTTCGTACACTGTTGTTTTTATATATATTTTTTAAATGTCTTAAATATTTGTGTATTAGGTCTTTCTCAAGTCCACCGCTGTGGTCTCGAGGTAGCGTGCTGCCTTGTCACGCAGCGGGCCCGGGTTCGATCCCCGGTCGGGGCAGTTTTTCTGGGTGAGGTTTTTATCGGGGTTTTTCCGCACCTGTAAGACAAATGTCAGGAAAACTTTAAGGCCCAAACTGTCCCCGAAATCATATGGCCATCAATCTTACCATTATCATCCTTCACCGGTGTGGAAAGCAACGGGAAGCTACCACACCTACACAATTCCCTAGTAAAGCTCCAAGCATAGCATGAAAATGCTATGATTGCAGTGAAGGACCTGCCTTCGGGCAGAATTACTATGGATGGAGGTCTTTCTCAGTCACAGGCCATGTTCCTCCGTCTTTGTGGATTTCTTCTTTCAACTTATTTCTAGAATGCTACGTTTTGAATTGCTTTTCTACATGTGATTTATTTTTTCCATGACCAGTTACCATTTCAGAAAATTCTGGAGTTATTTCACATTTAAGTTTTAATCTGTCTCTCTGACTGATGGGAAGAACTTCTTACATATGGCTCCTTTATCTGTGATATTCCATTCGTTCCGCCATTTAATAGTTCCTTATTCTTTTATTTGGGCAACTATTGATGATTTAGGTATTTTTGTATATTCTACGGTTACGCTGGTTTCGGTTGCAGCTTCTTTTGCCAATTGATCTTCCATTTCATTCTCATAAATTCCAACATGTGCTTTTATTCAGCCGAAGTGTACTGTCCCTGAGTTTTGCTATTGTTTGTCTTATTTTTGATATGATGTATCCCTGTTTGATGATAATTATTATTATTATTATTATTATTATTATTATTATTATTATTTACTAATAAATAAAATAAAAATAAAACTGTTAAAGTTTTATACGATTTTTATATTTAATTCAATACAAATCAGTTATATAGTATTCATCTGAAGAAGGTACAGAGTACTGAAACATCTGTAACAGATTTGAATTGAAATACATGAAAATCGTATAAAACTTTAATAGTTATATTTTTTAATGAATAAAAAATGGATTTTCACCAAATAAACGCCAAATCAATTGATTACCTATATTACACTATTATATTGATATATCATAATATTAATACGGTATATATATATATATATATATATAATAGGTCTATTAATATTTATAATTACATTACTCAACAGACCTTGTAGGCCCTTGGGCTCCAGACGGCTGCTGTCTTCACATACATATGTATTAATCACAAGGTGGACGATCATCCAGCCAGGGATGACATGTATAGGGGTGACATGTGGACAGCATATCAAGTTCTCCAGTCGTTATAGCGGGTTTTCTCAACTTAGAGCCGCTACGCATTGTAGCTACTCAAATAACTATCTCTTCTGGATAAGCATTGGTAGCATATTGGTCGAATTTTCGTGAGGCATTTTATTTCTCATTGGGATTCGAACCAGCGCAATTCCCGCAGTTCTGCACCAAGGCATCATGCCCGGCTACTTACAATATTATTATTATTATTATTATTATTATTATTATTATTATATTATTATTAATCGGCCGCGGTGGACTAGTGGCTATGCTCCTTGCCTCTGGTCCCGAGAGTCGCAGGTTCAAATCCGGCCGGGGTCGATGGATTTTTTAGGACGGAAAAATCCAAGGAGCAAGTCCTCCGGGAGGGACTTTAAGTCGTGGGTCCCGAGTCTGAAGATTTTCAGGCTCGTAAAAAACCCTTAAGCCTGAATGAAAAGGCCTCTAAGCAAAAATTTATCGAATTTTCCCGTCCTAGTACTACCTTGGTTTCCTAGATGTCAGTATCAGGCGGGACGCTGACCACGTACCACTCAAAAATGATATCTATACGAAAAAAAGTGTAACTAAATTAGTGTGGTTCAAATACTTCTCTGTAGGGGGAGAGCGCCTAAATCTCTGTAAAGGGAAAACATAGGCTTACAATACAATTATTATTATTATTATTATTATTATTAGTAGTAGTAGTAGTAGTAGTAGTAGTAGTAGTAGTAGCAGTAGTAGTAGTAGAAACAGTAGTCACCGTTATGCTTTAGGTGTAACATCGTTGCCTCGATATTAAATAAAAATTGGTACCTGGTAAATCAGTCATCCTCAACTAAATTATTAAACTTCAAGTAGTTCTAATATGGAGGCCTTTCAAAAACAATGTTTCGTCTTCTGCATTTTAACTATGTATAATAAATTATCTAAAATTTCTTCAATTATAATTGAATAAAAAAATCTTATTCTTATAGTAGGGCCTATTTTTAAAAAGTAGAAATTATTCAAATAACGACCCCATATACTTCTTATTCTTTGAAGGAAATGGTTTTGCAAATAAAACTATTTTTAAATCTTCCCTTTATAATCAAAGCTTTTAGAAATACATTTTCTTTAACCTTTTTTCATTTTTCATTCAATCATAATAATGTAATGATTGGAAGCTCGTTTATATAGCGTCTATATGTTTTCATGAAATTATACATGCTATTGATATATTCGTGTTATTAGAGAAATAAATAAAAAAATCTTTTAAGAAAAGCAGAAGATATTTTGTTACAAGAATTAACAAATTCAAAAATTTACAATTCTATAAATCAAGCTTTTATGGTTTTATTCTTGAACCATCAATGGATGGGCAGAGAGGAATGGCGTTTGGTTTCCGGAAGACGGCTGCAGCTGCCATAATACCGGATGATGATGATGATGATGATGATTCTTGAACCAAAAGCTTCAGAAGAAGAAATATATTTCATATCATCATCAATTACTGTCATGGATTAGGCCATTGGCCTGTTCCGCTTCAGGATAGAAATTGATCCCTCCATCTCTTCTTAGGTCTTCCTGGGCCTCTTCGTCCTGTGGGTCTATAGTTCAATAGCTGTAGAGGTCCTCTATTGTTTGGCATTCTAAGGAGGTGTTCATGCCAATTATTTTGATATAATTGAATGGTTTCAGTTATTGCTGGTGTGTTGAGACCTTTGCGGATATCTTCATTATGCATGTGGTCATAAAGCGTATAACCCGCTAAAGGTCTTCATTTCTTTTATATTACAAACATACTTTTCGTTGTAAAATTAATTTTTAACTTCTAAAAAAGTCATAAAAGTAGATGGCGGTATTTCAACTTTTCTTATAGATTGCATCATATTTCTATTATAGCTATTACTGAAAGTAATAGAAAAACAACAACTAAAGAACTGCAACTAATCTTGGTTTCACTGTACCAAAAATAATATTAAATTCTACGGGAACAATATGAGCTTTTTGATTCCATAATTTATAAATTGAAGTTTTATATTTTTTATCTATCGTTTCTAAACATTCATTATTATTTAATAATAAGATTGATTTATTACATTTTGTATTTTTTTTTAATTTTTATCATATTTTATTTGGTAGATATGACACAATTTTTAATAAAATGTTATTAAATTAATAAAACTTTTGATTAATTTCATTACTTATTTTTAACTTTATAAAGTTCGACATCATTCTTTTATTTTTTATATAAATTTCTTAGAAAAATACTTTATATATTTTCTTTAGTTGTTATACATAATTTTTGTTTGATCGTTGCTTCGGTCGCTGCAAGTACGGGTTCGATTTCTATTCGGGCATGTTTCTGTGCGTGTGTGTGTTTTTTTTCTGTTTCGAAATTTTTCCTGACCTATAAGACAAATGCCAAAGACGTTTTGGGAATCCATCGGGTAAAATACCCTAATTTAATGTCTGAAATATTATAATATAATGATTCATACGTAAAACCTTTTATAAATAGTTATTGTTATTGTCTGTTTTTTTTCCCCACTTATTATGGGCTAATGATGATTGTCAAACGACACTGAATTAAAATAAATAAATAATTCATAAATATAGAATGGATGAATTCTGCGGATTCCCTGGTAATAATTGTTGGCGAATTCCTCGTAATTTGCGGGAATCACTGATGTAGAATTACAATTTTAATCATCATCATCATCATCATCCGGTATCATGACAGCTGCAGCCGTCTTCCTCCAATCCTGTGATAATCATAGACGCTTGTACAACTTCTATCCAAGTTTTCTGTGGTCATCCTTTTTTTCCTCCTTTCCATTGCGATCCATTCCATAGTACGCTTAGGCAATCTTTGCCCTGGCATTCTTTTGACATGGCCACACCAATTTAATCCTTTCTTCTCTATTACGTCCGACTCCTCTTGTACATACATTATTTCCCTTATTTCTTTATTTTGTATTCTATCCATTCTAGATTTTCCAGCTGATCTTCTAAAACATCAATTTTTTTACTTAAAAATCTTTTCATTTCCTTGGTAGGAATTTGCCAAACTTCAGCACCATATGTTAAAATGCTCTGATCTATGGTTTGATATATTTGTAATTTTCAATTTTTTATAATACTTTTGCTCCACCAAACAGAGTTCAAAGCATTTATTTCACGTTTTGTTTGTGCGATTCTATTTTTAATTTCCACTGTGTTATCGCCTGAATGGTCTAATTTTGTACCTAAATAAGTGCATTCAATACTATGTTTTAGTTCTTTTCCATTGTTGAAATGCATATTTTCCCTTAATATGTGTGTTCCAGTATCTTTTGGAGGTATATAGCAGGGCTGTTCCTGGGGTTCAGTCTGCTGAGTGGGGTGGGAGTTTGTGTACTACTTCCTGCTCCGATCAGTACTCATGACATTCAGGAACGTGGAGGAACTGGAAGATTTGCAGATCGATTACGACAGGAAAGAAACGTGAAATTCTAAACATCAGTTTGCTACAGAGATCCACCAAACGTAAGGAAAATCGAGAGGATGTTATCAGAATTGGACGAGGGAAAGAATTACCTTTGATACTTAACCAAAATCATATCATCAGATTCATTTGGAAGAAAAAGAGATTGGTATTATTGACAGGATAGGATTTCAGGATTAGGCTAACAATTAGAGCGTGAAGAAAATTACTGTATATACCCAGTCCCTCTTGGAGAAAAGGGTTCCCTTAGGCGGGGTTTCTTGTTCAATCCAATTGAGTTATGTTTACTTCCCTACAAGCTACCACACCTATAATTCCCTAGTAAAACTGCGAATCATAGCATGAAAATGCTATGATTACATTGAAAGACCTGCACTCGGGCAGAGCACTATGCAATATAATTTCCCTATAGATGTATAATATATATATATATATATAATATTTTATTTTCCGTTTAATGTAATATACTGTTTTATATAATAATAATAATAATAATAATAATATTATTATTATTATTATTAATATTATTATTATTATTATTATTATTATTATTTCTACCAGTTATATTAGCCTATATTGGTGCGAAACATGGACTCTTACTTTAAGGGAGGAAAGGAGGGATTACGAGCATTTGAGAATAAAATACTTATGAAAATTTTTGGACCAAAGAGAGATGAACAAACCGGTGAATGGGGAAGACTACATAACAATGAACTACATGGTCATTATAGGCAGCCGGATATAAGAAGAACAGTTAAGTCTCGTAGACTGCGATGAGCAGGACATGTTGCGCGTATGGGGAATGAAAGACGCGCATGGAAGCTTCTTGTAGGAAAGCCACAGGGAAAACGCTCAGTTGGTAGACCAAGAATGAGGTGGGAGAATAACATTAACTATGATTTGAGGGAAATAGATTATACAGAGAATGATTGGAAAGCATTAACTCAGGATAGGGATGTATGGAGAGCTTATGTCCGCGCGGCCATGAACGTACGGGTTCGATAGTGCCAGTGAGTATTATTATTATTATTATTATTATTATTATTATTATTATTATTGTATAAAGTATTGTTTCCAGGTGAATTCAATGGTAATTGAAGTAACAATTGCAACAAAATAAAATAATATTTTATTTTTTTTTTAGCCTTCTTATCAGAAGGCACCTTTTTCTCTTCAAATCATATACAGATTTCAATCACTTAAACAGGGCATATGGAGTTTTCATCTTTAATAATACATTGCAATTAAAATGTAAGGTAACTGACTTAACTGTAAAATGACATTTTTTACAGAGTAAGAGTAAAATAATCTCTGTGAAGTTTTCAAAATTTTATTTCAACGTTCAAAGAAATGGGAATGTAGTGTGTGTGTATGTGTGTGTGTGTGTGTGTGTGGTGTGTGTGTGTGTATGGTGTGTGTGTGTGTTGTGTTGTATATATATATAATATATATATATATATAGGAGGAGTTTACAAAATACATGTTTTGAGTTTTTATTCTTTGAATAAACTTCATTAATTACACGAAATAAAGATAACACTGGTCAACATGATTTTTGTCTCATGAGTACCAATAGTTGTATTTAATGCAGTTTTTATCGTGTTTTCAAATAGGCTATGTATTCGGAATTTCTCCATCACCCACAGTTTTTTTTATTTCAATTTCAATTAATGGATTTAAATAATTTTTTTTAATAAACTTTTTTCGTCCATTTGTCCATTGTAAAATAAAACCAAATGAGCTAACTCAGGAGATTTCAGCTATGGAAAAGAGATATCAAGGCAAATGGAATCCTAATATGCTGGCCGATTATTGTTGGACAATCAAGAGGGATACTCCAAATGTGAAATATAGCAGAAAATCGACATTTCTTACTTTCTAGGTGAGTCCGAATGTTCGAATATTGTGTAGTTACGAATGTAGAAAATATTAAAGTGTTTGAAATTATAAATTGCTATCTCTCGGAAACCTTGCGTGATGGAGAAAAACCGATATCATATTTGAATTCAGGAGAAAAAGTATTATCAGAATCACATATTTTTCTTTGTGTGACAAAAAAACTTTATTTTTTATATAGGCCTAACAACTAATGTAGATGACAGTGTTAAGCTGGCTGATGAGTTGACATTTATGTCAGTCAGTTACACATACTTTAATATATAATAAATTACGTTGTTTTTCTTCAGAAGTTATTTATTTATGTATAATCTTAATCCCATACTTTTCCTCTCTCATATCACATAAAGAACATCCCTCATTTCAATCAATTTTATTATTTACGCAAGCATTTTGCTGCAAAAGTGTAATATAAATGTCAGTCAGTCACACGTGGAATTGCTCTAATATAGTAACGTGAGTTGAACCCTCTACTCATGTACACCATGTCAGATTGAGGGATGAGATTAAATGCAGCCCATATTGTTGAATGTCTATGATATAGGCCTGCGAGAAGTCCGGCTGACTTGTCCTGTCTCACCATCACAGGGTCAGGTGAAATTAAATAAAACGAAATAGATTGCAAGAATAGGCAAAATAGGTAGAATTAAGGGAAAAATTGCACTTAAACTAGCGTGAAATATTTTCAAAGTCTATAGAACAACAGTGCGCATGCGCCAGAGTTTATAGAGCCAGCGATAACCCACTATCGAACCACATATCGATTATCATCATCGATTACTATACGTCGCTATGAAATTTAAATGGCCAATATTTGCAATAAATCCCCAAACCTGTGTTAAAAAATATATTAATAATATTAAAATTACCAAACGTTTATTAAAATGGGTGTATACTTACATATCACTCCCTAACTCTGACCCAACCAGCGATAACCCAAAACAGCGATAGAAAAATAATAGATTAAGTAATATACTCTGTGGAGAAAATCACAGTTAGCATCACAATATTGTCTAACAGTGTCATAATATTGTGATTTGCAAATTTAAATAAATACTTCAAAATTGTCTAATAATGTTATAAAAACTGATTGAAAAAGTTTAAAATATTATATAATGTTAGTAAACACAGAATAAGAGCTATAGTTTACAACATTATAACTGAAAAATCAAGTGCTAGTAGAAGTGCAGTTGAGCCGAATTAAGTTTTTGGCAGGGGAAACAGGAGAATAACCTGATTTGGTTCCGATCCATCCACCACGAATAACACATGAAGTGACCGAGAAGCGAACTCAAATCCCAGAAGTTGAGAATGGTATGAATGTGGAGTACTGGTGGAATTAAGATTCTGATAGGGGAAATCAGGAGAAACAACTAACTCCAAATGGAATGACCGAAATGCGAAATCGAATCCAAGAAGTATAGGGGAAGCGATTAAACATTTATGCCATGGAGTTGCCCTGGTAAAATAGTATAGCTTCTATAGGTAGGGCATTTTGGATAGTTTTTGCCAGGTTTCCACCTGCGAATGTTCTAACAGAGAACAAGTGAATGCTAGCGCCATGTTAGCCAACATCATAATACTAATTTGCGCTATCAGATTGTGTTATTTATTCACTCATTATTAAATCGGGTACGGCACAAAAAATGGACATCCGAATTTGAAGATAATTTTGGTTTTAAAATGAAGCTTACGAACGTCGAAGATGAAAACATAAAAAAAAAAATGCGGACCATCCAGAAACAAAGCTGTAAAATAATTTATAAAGCACTATTCCCTATATTACCTGATGGAAGTGGCTGCCATTGTGGTCGTGAAGTCAGATTCGATATTCATACGTTAGTCCAGGGTGAAAACATGTTTTCTTCAATAAAGATGCCAAAATAGAATAGATATTTTATTGTAATAAAAGTTCACTGCGTATTTCCAAATGCTATATTTCCAAAATTACATGGTAAAGAGTTTGAAATTTAATAAAAATCACATCCTCATATAGAGTTTAAGAAAAAATGGTTTAACTGAATCGATTGTCGATAATAATCGATACGTCGTCGTACGTATTTCTCGAAAATGAACAAGGCAAATTAGCCCTTATCAAAATATTCAATAAATAGATGCCACTTATTTATAACATAATCTTCGAAATTTATTAGAATACATGTATAATAACCTAAAAGCTAACCTAACTTATTTCAATTTATTCTAATATGTCTGGACAGTTTCTTGGGTGAGGTTTTCTTCGGGGTTTTCCTCACCTGTAAGACAAATGTCAGGAACCTTAAGGCCCAACTGTCCCCGAAAATCATCCAGCCATCATCATCATCCTTAACATCATCCTTCACGCAGCGGGCCCGGATTCGATTCCCGGTCGGGACAGGCTCTTGGGTGAGGTTTTTTCGGGGTTTTCCTCGCCTCTAAGACAAATGTCAGGAACCTTAGGGCCCAACGGTCCCCGAAAATCATCCAGCCATCATCATCATCCTTAACATCATCTTTCACCGGTGTGGAAAGCAACGGGAAGCTACCACACCTATAATTCCCTAGTAAGCTGTAAAGCATAGCATGGGAATGCTATGATTGCAGTGTAAAGAACCTGCCTTCGGCAGAATTACTATGGGTGGATGGATATGTTGTAAAAAATTAAAAGCTAACCTAACCATATCATGTAGCCTATAAGAAACTATTACTCTTATCTAGTTACTTTAGTGATGGTCCGCAGATGTTCTTTGTTTTCATCTTTGGTGTTCCTAAGCTTCATTTTGAAACCAAATTTATATCCAAATGGGGATGTCTCGTATAGTAAACTAGTGAAATGTGTCTTTTATAGTGCTCATAAAATGTTATTTTACTGTTTTGTTTCTGATGGTCCACTTTTTTTTTGTGTGTTTTTCATATTTTAATGGTCCCTAAGCTTCATTTTAAAACCAAAACTATCTCGAAATTCGGATGTCCACTTTTTCGCCGTGCCGTAACCACTAAATCTTGTGTCAAATATTATTCTATATTCATTTTATTTCGTCAGGAAGAGGAAAATGGGCAAGTTAGTGTCATCACAATATTAAAATTGTTACCTTGTAGGTTCGTCTCCTCAACTTTGTAAAATGTGTAGACCTACATCAGATTACTTTAGAGTTTATTAGATAATCTGACGTCCAATAAGAATACTTTCAATATTCTGTGTTGAACAATGATTAATGCGTGTTTACCATTGTAAATATAGTGTTTAGGTCAACATTATCTCTACTTCTCACTAAATATTAAGGGATTTTTCGTATTTTTTGCGAACTAATCAAACATATATATTTTCCTCGCGTAATTATTAACATTCTGCAACTATAATTTGAGTCAATATTTTTGCATTCATTATTATCACTATTTATATGCAAAATAAGTACTAAATATGCATGAAAAAATGTAGAAAATATGCACACTAAATATGCTAAAGCAAATTGTAATAAAATCAATTTAATTATTTGCTTTGTTGGTAATATTAACCATCTCCTAGCTTTTACAATAGATAAGGAAGGTTTTCATTAGGTATTTTTTTGTGAAGCTCCTTCGTCTGTGAGTGAGGAAGGTTTTATACAATGAAAATGCCCTTTCTACACAACATGATGTCACAGGTGCATGTGAAACACCACAGTTCTTCAGTGAATTATGCTTTTACCCAATTGATTGCAGAGACTTTATTAATTAAAAATAGATATTAAATAATGATTAATTATTTAATTAATTACTAGTAATTAGCTGAAGGGAAGAAAATTGTAATTTAATATAATATTTAAGAGTTAAAATATGCATTTATGCATTAAATTCTAAAAAAAGCATTTTCCCCCGGAATATGCATTTCTATGCATTATCAATACCGCTCAAATTAGTCTGTGAAGGAGTCACTTGACATGTAAATCATTTCCAGCCTACTTTTAATGCGTAAAAAAAACATGAATTTCGCATGCAAAACCCGGGCTATATTTATCACAATTGAGGTTATGTATTACATATTTTTATATCCGACTTCGTCATTAGAATTGACTTTTCTTAAAAAACTTAGTTAATTTATTACACATGTAAACGTAGTAAATTAATTATTGAACATGTTTATTTACTCGTAGTTTAATTATTCAAACATCGTCCATCGTTGTGGTCTCGAGGTAGCGTGCTTTCCTCATCACACAGCGGGCCCGTGTTCAGATCCCCGGTCGGGGAGTTTTTCTGGGTGAGGTTTTTATCGGGGTTTTTCTCACCGTGAAGACAAATGTCAGGAAAACTTAAGCGCCCCAAACGGTCCCCGAAATCATACGGCCATCATAATCCTTATCATTATCATCATCATTCATCCTTCACCGGTGTGGAAAGCAACGGGAAGCTACCACACCTATAATCCCCTAGTAAAGCTGCAAGCATAGCATGAAAATTATATGATTGCAGTGATGAAGACCTGCCCTCGGGCAGAATTACTGTGGATGGATGGCTTTCAAAATCATGTTAATTTAGTTTAATTATTCAAAACACGTTTCATCTTCGGCATGTTTACTTGATACTGATGTTGGCGTATACATTGTACAATGGGTTTAGGTTGTGTTTGTGTTCCCGAGAAGATGAAACATGTTTGAAAGACTTTCATGATTCTAATAATTAACGAAGATTTTCTGAACAAAAATCAATTCTAATTGAGGGAGACGGATATAAAAATGGTACTTACATTATTATTTTAAAAAAATTATTTAATTTGTGTGTTTCCCGTTTTTTTATATTTGAATTTACACAGGATGCTCTAAAATTCCCCTTACAAACTTCAAGGACTTGTAGAGGGAACTGAGTGATAATATTTAGAATTGGAAAACCATGTCCAGAAACTTACCGTTTCCGTGCTACAGCCGTTTGAAAACAAGCATTGCCTGAACATACGTCACATGTCTCAACAAGTAATAGCTTCGCGATTAGTCTAAATCGAAAATTTCCCTATCACGTATTCCAAAGATTTGGTTTTTTTTTTTTCAAAAAATGCCAAAAATTTTTCGAAATTTTGAAAATTGCAAAAATTGATTGTGGAGGGTGTATCGGGGATTATTAATGCAAGTCATGATTCAAATTTTAACTTTTTTCTTTGGTTATTAATGAGGTGAATTGTAAAACAAGTGATGCACTGTGTCACGCCTCATAATGAATTAGGTCTACTTGTAAAAGTGGTCACGTTAAAAACATGTTTTCAAGACGCTGTAGCACGGAAACGGTAAAGTTTCTGGACATGGTTTCCAATTTTAAATATTGTCAACTCAGTCCTCTCTCCAAGTCCTATAGGTTTGTATGATGAATTTTAGAGCACCCTGTATAGGTAGAAATGTGGCATAGAATCTCCTACCTTTATTTTTTCAAAATTATTGCGCCAGGGAATCATGCCGCCGCACAGTTAGGAGACGCCCTTGAAACAGTGTCTAATCATTACACGTGTCTAAATCAGTTGAACGCTAGATGGTTTAAAAATATGAATTTTATAAACTAAACAAACACTTGGATCTAATCGTGGCACATACCTCACGCCTGAAGAGAAAAGATGACATTGGGAGTAGATTGACCTGCAGAAGATAACAGTCACATATTCCGAGAAGTTAATGTACACTGAAGTCAAGAAGAACAAGGATTACATTATATTAAAAACATCTTTCCTGGACTATTTGTTTACGTTAGACCGTTCAACTCGACCACGTGATTCCCCGAAAGAAGAGAGCAACAATGTTTATTTCTCTTTTATTTTACCTCTTTGCTTTCTAAAAAAGAATAAACAGTCGCTGCTAGGGAATTCGGTGTTATCAGAAGACAGACAAATGTAGTTTAGTAAACAAATGCTAAATCTTGGTAACAGGATCCAATGAAATAAATTATTATTAATACAGAGTTCAGTGGGGTTAATTCAGTATTATAAACTGTGTATTCTAACATATTTGTAATACACAAGCAATCTTTCCAGTAGACTTAATAATAAATTAACAAAGTCACATGTTTTTATACTGGCGTAGTTAGTAGTAGGACTTTATCATAATATTTGTTAGGACTATTTAACGAATAAAATTAAGCTGTTTGGCTCACAAATCATTATTAAATATAGTTATTTTAAAATATTTATATATTTAATGTAAACGGCGATGTTTGAAAAACAAATGAGAAACGTTATGTTTCACTTGTTTATCACTGCAATCAGATCATATTATTTATTGCCAAAGGATCGCAATATTGTAAGAAATGCACCCTAGTGGAGAAAAAATGAAAACACACATCAAAACTATTTAATTAATTTATAATGTCCTATGATGTAAATATGTCAATTTTTATTTTTCTGGAGCGTTATTACCTGGGAAAAAATAACGTTTAAGAAAGTGCAAAACAATGTTTTTTTTGTGGTATAATCAATTACTACAAATGTTTATATATTATCTCCCCGCATCCACGATAAGGGTACATTCGTGCACTATATATACAATCTGGTAGCCACATGCGGTCCTACAAAATAATGCTTCTATTCAGAATGTTAAAAAGAGGAGCTTGATTTTACAGTGATAAATTAAACTGATAAAATCGAGGTGAAAAACGAGTGTGATTGGTTGTAAATAAAAAATCATTGAAATGTGATGGTCATTGACTCCCTTTGGAGCATGAGTTAAATAGTCTGACGTAAGATACATTCAATGTTATTTACAAATATGGGTGCACGGACAGTATGCAGTGCGTGCTGTTGACAATCCGTTTTCATAAAATAATATCTAGAAATAAAGTCCACGCTGGTGGTCTCGAGGGTAGCATGCTACCTTGTAAGCAGCGGGTTCGATCCCTGGTCGGGACAAGTTTCCTGGGTCATGTTTTTTTTTTTAAGTTTTTCCTCACCTGTAAGCAAATGTCAGGAACTTTAAGGCCCAAACGGTCCTTGAACATCTTCTGGCCCTCAATACCATCATCATTCATATTCATTAAGTTTAGATTTAAGATCTCTCCTGGCGCATCATTACCATCATCATCACAGATCATATATAATCGGACAGCGTAACTCCACCTTTCAGGCGCCCCAACCTCAGAAGTGGGTTACAAATAACGCCATGCCAAGAGGGTATACCAGAATAATCGAAATGACAATATGGTGGTATTAGTAATATATATCATCATCATCATCATCAATTCATAGTACATTCACGAACTTAGGCCATTTGTTGACCTGTTTCGGCCTCAAGAGAAACACATCCAGAAGTCTTTTGAGTGGACGTCCTGGTCTTCTCTTCCTGCAGATGATATCTTAACATTTTTTTTTTTTGGGTATCCTGTGATCTTCCATTCGATGAACATGTTGCATTCATCTTGACTTACCCTATAATTCAGAAATGTTTTCTAAAGGTTCCATGTGTAATTCTTCTAAGATGTCTTCATTTTTTGTGATCTAGTAGTGTGTATCCTGCAGTCCTCCGAAAGGTTATCTCATTTTAGTAGATCTAAGTCTCTGTATATCCTTCTGTTTCAAACGTCCATACTTCGCTACCATACAAAAGAGTTGGAAGAGCCAGTGTTTTATACACTTTTAGTCTTGAATGTTTCTGGACTAACTGTGGCTTGAAGAGAGAATTTATAACCCTAAAATTCTTAAAAAATAGATATATTAAGAAATATATATATATATATATATATATATATATAGATATCTAATATATAGATAGAGGAGAGAGAGAGAGAGAGAGAGAGAGGAAAATATAAAGTAAGAAAAAATACAGTTAGAGATAAAACAATACAATTGCCTCATACATTAATTAGGTTATGTAAAATTATTATTTTATTTTTATTTTTATACAGATTTTTAATGTTTACACATCTTTCTGTGCCTAAAGTTTTATTTTCCTTCTCCACAATTACATTATACTCGAATTTATATATTCATACACGAATGAGTGTTGTTCTTATTTCCCGCGTTTTGTCCAGAAATTTCCCACGTTTATCTAATTGTATGGGTTCGCCATTACGGTAACTCGTAGCATGCCATCTTTCACGATTTGAATTACAAATCTTCCCGGTATCAGCTGACGTCCAATATTCTAAATCGTTAACATTTTCCTAATTATGTATTTTGTCCAATATGCGAGACCTTTGAAGACAAAAATATCATCATCATCATCATCATCTGTATTCATGGATTAGGTCTGTTGACCCGTTCCGACTTCAGCCCATCTCTTTCTATGTGGGCAGACCTAGAAAGAGATGGGGCTGAAGTTCGGAACGGGTCAACAGACCTAATCCATGAATGCAGATGCTGATGATGTATTTGTCTTCAAAGCCTCTCGCATATGGGGGACATATTCGCATATCGTGTTCGTCGGTAATTTTTTTGAAATTTCCATGCCTCCAACCTAAACGAAGCAAACCCTGATCTCTCTTTAAATCCTTGATTGGATATATCATTATGTATTTCCTCAGACTTTTTTTTTCGGTCTCTTTGTAAACACAGTGAACGTTTTCCCGTACATTCGGAGAAAATATCTTATTGATTTATATCTACAGTAAATACCTCCTCCTCATTTTTCTCCACACATTCTTGCGATTTTCAGGCAGTCCCTTTTCCCCTACCCAAAACATCCCAATCTTTTGGAGTTCTCTTTTAAAAACCTCGTCTTCCCAGAACTTCACATCTATGTTCCTAATTTGGTGGTCGTAGCAAATTGCCTCTAAGCCATTGTTGGTGTTCGTCTTTGGATTCTCAGCAATACTGGTCTTCGTAAAGATTCCACTATGGTCTACTTTAAGCGTTTCCCAACTTGTGGTCCGGGAACAACTAACTCACTGGCGCTATCGAACCTCGAGGTTGATGTCCACGCGGACATATTCTCTTCATATTTTTTTATCCTGAGCTCATGTTTCACAATCATTCCATGTATAATTAATTTGCCTTAAATCATGGTTAATATTATTATTCCATATCATTCTTTGCTACCTACTGTGCGCTTTCACCTCTTTATAGACCTGTTTCGGCCCCATCAAGCAGTAGTTTTAAGAGGTCTTCCTGGTTGACGATGTTCCTTTGCATCATCCTTTTTTGGGATTCTTGAATTATCCATTCTTTTTGCATGGTGTAGCCAGTTTAATTTATATCTGTTTAGTGTTTCTTCTACAGATTCTACTTCTACTTGTTCTAAAATTGCTTCATTATTTTTTCGATCTAAAAGAGTGTCCTGCTGTCCTTCTGAGAAATTTCATTTCCGTTGCTTTGATTCTGCTCCTACGTCTCTTTCTTAACGTCCAAATCACACTTTCGCATAAAATGGAGAGTAATGCTAAAGTATTATATAATTTGTTTGTGGATTTTTGTATTAATTTAGCTCTTAATGTAGTATTTATTATTCCTAATTTGTGTAAATTTGGTGATTTTCTTGTTCACTTATTTTTTCATTTTGATAAGATATTTCACAACCTAAATAGTTGAAATGTTGTACTTGTTCTAAGGATTGGTTATTGTGTATTATCTTACTTCTGATTGGATCTTCTCCTAAGAATGCTACTACTTTTGTACTGGAATTTTCATCCCAAAATCTTGTAATATTTTTATTTAGTGTATATAGTCCTATTTGTAAGTTAATCTCAAAATCTGGCCATAACTTTATACATTTTTATTTTAGTTTCTCTCTGTATTGTTCCATGTACCGTTATTAATTTCATACAATTAAAATCAAATCAGTAGACCAACTAATTTCTAAGGTTATACGGCCATAGTTTTAGTTGGTTAAGGCAATATGCTACAAGCCGGAAGGTCGAAGGTTCGAATCCCGGTTGGAGTGAGGATTTCTAATCTAGCTTTAAAACATTCATGTCGACTCAGCCTCTAATGACCCGAACTCGAGATACCAGAGGTGAGAGGCGAACGTCCTAACCGCTTGCGCACGAATAATAATAATAATAATAATAATAAATAATAATAATAATAATAATAATAATAATAATAATAATAATAATAATAATAATAATAATAATACAATAATAATATAATAATAATAATAATAAAATAACAATAATGGTAATAATTTATATTTTCAACCGGCCCTAACCTTGTGGTGGCATCATGACCGTAAGATCGATCCAGCCTCTAATGAGTATCAGACGCTGTTCCAGGTATAAAAGACGGTCGTCAAGCAGAACTAACAACCGGGCTGATATCTCGTGCTAATTTTCTACAAAGGTGGGAGTCTGAACCCTCTTAATACACCACATCTGTTGAGTCCTGTAGTGGAATAAATAAAAATAACATACCCCAACTCGTGTACAAACTCACGGTCGGGTCGATGGATGATATGAAGCACCTTATATAGAGATCTGTGAATGACAAGAGTGCCGGCCCACCCCGGTCAGGTTTGAACCCGCGACCTTCACGACCACAGCTAATGAGCATAAGGATTAGTCCACCGCGGCCATTATTATTATTATTATTATTATTATTATTATTATTATTATTATTATTATTATTATTATTATTATTATAACAACAACAAAACAATCTGCTCAAGCTGCTGAAATGAAATTCCTCAGGCCAATAGCAAATTATCAAAGAACAGACAAAACAAACACAACACAAAAATAAGACAACAACTAAAAGTAGAGGAATTAAACACAACAATAGTGAAATACAGAACAAACTGAAAAGAACAACTTAACAAGGATGACTGAGAACAAGAATACCGAAAGCAGCATACACTATTCAACACGAGGAAGAAGAGAGATTGGGAGACTAAAGAAAAAATGGATACAGCAGCCAATTTGGAGCCGGAAAGGCTAGCAAAAAGCCTAAACCGTGACGAAGAAGAATATAATAATAAAAATTATATTATTATTGTTATTATTATTATTATTATTATTATTATTAGACAGTTAAGAGTTGAAACAACTTTTTGACAAGGTCCTATCCCTGTAAGGCCATGGTGGAATGGGGATGTAAAAGTACCTACAAAGACAGAAAAACAAATTAAGGTGAAATAAAAAGAGAGTTAAGTTTCGAAAGATTAAGTACGTCAATAACACTTGTAACTGCAAAATGAGTCAGAAGTGTAACATCTGGAAAACACCACATCAAAATAAACATAACTTCCAAAACCCGTATTCGTTAAAGTCTACCTAGCTTTAACAAAGAATTTTTACTAGTTTCCACGTTGAATCTGGTCTGTTTAACTTTTTACAAGTTAGCACTTGTGACATACGGTTATATCTCGCACTAAA
The DNA here is from genome assembly GCA_030220185.1 of Diploptera punctata. Lineage (NCBI taxonomy): Eukaryota > Metazoa > Arthropoda > Insecta > Blattodea > Blaberidae > Diploptera > Diploptera punctata. Next base: position 61,539 of record JASPKZ010002440.1, read on the forward strand.
GGCAACCCATATGTGTGTTGTAAATAAAACGGGAAACGTTGTTATGTGCATTTTATGTTTCACCCCATGATTCATTCTAGGGGATTTCCCGAACGTGAGCACGTGGCATTTTTAAAACATCCTCATTTCTCATGTTTCAATCTTCTTTCAGGGCGGACATTAAATTCGAAATTTGGGGCGGCCCAGGATGAGATGAGGAAGAAAGAAAGGGCACTAGCAGAGTGGTTGGTTAAGGCGACACGTAACAAATAGACGTGTATACAGACTGCCTCTAAAGTCAATAATCTATTTACATGAAAACACTACTTTTTATTTTCTTTGCATACACTGTTAGTTTAGTGCAACATGTTTAGCATGGAAGAACGGGTTGCCATTGCTTTTGCACGGGTACACCAGAGCTGATTTTCCTATAAATTCCGTAAACCAGCCCCAACAAAGGTACACATTCGTCAGCTTGTAATAGTATATTAGGGATAAGAGGTTGGGAAGTGGTTTTTACAGAATTGAGGAAACATGTTTTTTTTAAAACCGAGCGATAGCGATGTTTTTAATTTCCGAGATTCTATAAAACACTTCACAAACGTGCGTTGTACATTATTTTTTTGCGCGATGGTGTTTTCAAAATATAAATAATAGTAATATAATAAAGCTTTGTTGGAAATATATACTATATATATATTTTTTTTTGCAAATGCCCCAGGTTGTCTTTCGACATTCCTGGTGTTCTCTCCTGGCAATGGTGTACTTGTAACCCATTTCTGAAGTTGGGGCACCTAGGAAGGCGGAATTACCTTGCCCCGATTAGTTGCCATGATATGATGGGTGATGATGATAGTGGTTCGCTAGGAGAGTCCCTAATCCTAAGCTTAATCAAAGATGAATATGAATGATGATGATTGCGAGACCATATGATTTTGGGAACCGTTTGGGCCTTAAAGTTTTCCTGACATTTGTCTTAGAGGTGAGGAAAAACCCCGATAAAACACCTCACCCAGAAAAACTGTCCCGACCGGGGATCGAAACCCGGGCCCGCTGCGTGAAAAAGGCAGCACGCTACCTCGAGACCATAGCGGTGGACTTGTGGAAATATTTCGTTCATTATAAACAATTGACTAAAGTTAACAGTGTGGACAATGTTTATTAGTTCAAAACAACAGGAGACTTTGAGAAACAAGTATTGATAACATGGCCGCAAGTTCGTATTTAATTGTTTTATATTGTTTCAAATAAAGTTTCATTCATTTAAAATGCAGTGATTTTTTCGTATAATGTATATCCAACACTACCTTTAGGATATTTTTTCCGTATATACATTGTACGTAGAATACATAGACGGCAGTGGTTTTTTACTTAACCGCACGTGGGTGTAAATATAATATACACAGTATGGTTATTTAGGTCGGCAACCCCGAATGATTAGGAAGGTGAGAACTTTCATTAAACTGGTCGCCATTGCTAGTAAGTACGACAAACGCCACTATCCCGCAAAAAACAAATTTAAGCATAACAAGTAGCTTGTGCATGATGCACTCACCTTCATGGACGACCACGCGTATCAGCAGAAACAGTGCAGCAGGTTATATTCTGGCCGTGTTTGTCCGATACGCTCAAACTCGTCGCTTCGAGTAAGTAAGTTAATGCCCCTCGAAACACTAACTCATTCACTGGCACTATCGAAACCCGTAGTTTCAGTTCACGGCCGCGCGGACAATAAGCTCTCCATACATCCCTATCCTGAGACTAATGTTTTCCAATAATTCCCTTGTATATCTACTTCCCTCAAATCATGGCTATGTTATTCTCCCACCTCATTCTTGATCTACCAACTGGGCGTTTTTCCCTCTGGTGTTTCTATAAGAAGCTTCCATGCACCACTTTCATTCCCCATACGCGCAACATGATTTGCCCATCGCAGTCTACGAGACTTAACTGTTCTTTATTACATCTGGCTTCCCATAAAGGACCATGTGTGTTCCCTGTTATGGAGTCCTCCTCCATTCACCTGTCTGTTCATCTCTCTTCGGTCCAAAAATGTTCCTAAAAAGTTTATTCTCAAATACACGCAATTTCTTCATTTCCTCTCCTCTTAAAGTAGCAGTCCATGTTTCGCACCCATATAATATAACTGGAAGAATAAATAGTTTTTATACGTTATCAGTGTAACGTTTTTTAAAGGAGTTGGGACGTCAAGAGTCCTATAATGTATAATAGCATGCATTTCAACAAAGTGTGTGGAAAATTCAAATATTCACTCAAGAAAACGTCCTTATCAAGACCCTCTAACTCTATACGTTAGTGCTTTATTCGCTACGCTTCCAGGCATCCCAGTCCCAAACAATTTTCCCTTCCTACGTATAATTCCAAATCATAAGAGACGCGCGGGGAGGAACGTTCGCACTGCCATTCTTACAGTTTTCTATAACAATATAGCTTTTAATTATACTCGTAATATCTTTATTTTATAGCAGTAACGCTTTTAATTTCGATGTTATAATAAAATTCTGACATTAATCAATGAAGCGCCCCCGTTACCCGTTATGTCACAAAAAATATATATCTCAAGCCGTGGTGCAGAGCAGTAGGAGGACGCTGGTTCGAGTCCACACATGGGGATAAATTTTCTCATGGAATCTCAGCTAGTAGAGGACTGATGCCGCCCAGAATCGTGAGGATTGGGTAGGTGGTATGTTCAATAAACAGTATCTTATGATTGCAAAAAAAAAACAACTATAAAGGCTGGAAACACGGCATACTGACCATATGCCATCCATATACTGGCTGGATGATCGTCCACCTCCGTGATTATCACACGTGGATGTGGGGTCAGCAGCAACTGGTAGGTCAAGGGCCTTCTAGGCCTGTTTGCACCATGGAATTGCCTCTTCCATTTCTTCCATTAGCTTTCCAATTAACGATCTTCTTTGGCATTGTCTCTTCTTCCATTCTTATGAGGTGTCCATACCATTTCAAACGTTTTTCTTCTATTTTTTCCTAATATTTCTTTTTTCAACTTGCAAATTATATCTGAATAATTTTTATTATAAAATTTGAGACAAGCGTTGCACATTCATTTTGAAATAATTAATTTATTGTAAATACGTGTTGGCATATAGAGTTAGAACCGTATGGAACTAAAGAATGGAATCCACTGGGTATAACGACAACGTAACGCCGTAGCATGCAATATTATATGTAATCATGCTATCCAACTACTTTCTGAGAGGCAACAAGAGCATATCCATTTCTGATATTTAAATTTTCATTAGGTCTATCAAAACGATTCATTCTTCTGACGAGTATGAAGGTAACTAGACTAATGATTGTCCAACCTGTTTCTACTCATCGACCTACGAAAAGCTATTACGTTACTGATAAGTGTATGCTTCTACTGGGGTTCCTAGGAATATGTAACTCATGTCGCAAAATGGTAGTCAATGAACCAATCAACGTTCAAGGAATTCTGATTTACACTAATGACAGTCGTGTTTCACCTCGTTCTTTATCGATTTATCTTTATACAGATCGCTACTTGTGATGATAAGAAAAGCTCCTCCTACCTGTTTTTAATATTCTGACCAGGTTAGACCATAGTTTTTGCTCCAAACAAAGCTACATTGAATACAAGCCACAAATAATGAATAGATTCAGTAGATTTTACTAAGTTGTTTCTATTCAAAATATAAATGATTAACCTAATAATGTTGATTATAATAGTTTGATGTGTTTCATTATTTCTACACCCCTAGAGTGCATTATGACAATATTGCGATCATATTTGGCAATCAATAATACTATGATCGAGTTGCAGTGCAATATACATAACCACCATTATCTCCACATTTGTTTTCAATACATCGCCGTTACATGCATTAACTATATAAATATTTTAAACCACACCGGTAACTATATTCAAAAAATTATTTTTTAGTAAAGAGCTTAATTTCATTCTGTTTTACTTTAATAGTCCTAACCAATGCCACTCTTGATTTCCAAAGTCTCTAGATATAAATCAATCCTCTTTTCGTGAGTCGTGAATTTATTTATAATTTTGAAAACACTCGTTGGCATTACTTATGATAATTGTAAGCTTATACGGATGTTTCTAAACGTTTCTTTTATTTCACTATTCTGTCTGTTTCAGTACCACACCTACTATTTCAACAAATGCCAAAAAATAGGAAACATTATATAAATATTTAAAAACAAATTATTTACAGCATGTTCCATCATTTCTGTGATAACTCCGATGCACAGGGTTTTGTTTATATAAATGTTTTATATGCGAATAATCTGGCGGTGGCGCTACTATGCTAAATAAATTAAATATGTGCATTTATTTTTAGTTGAATAAGTTCAAAGCGTCCACTGCTTGTGGTCTCGACGGTGGGTAGCGTGCTGTCTTGTCACGCAGCGGGCTCGGTTACGAGTCCCGGTCGGGCACAGGCTCCTGGATGAGTGTTTTTTTGGTTTTTTTGTCCTCACCTGGAAGACATATATCAGGAAGCTTAGGTCCCAACGGTTCCACTCTAAATTCATCCGGCCATCATTATCGTCCTTCAACGGTGTGGAAAGCAAAGGGAAGATACCACACCTATAATTCCCTACTAGGAAGCTGCAAATCATAGCATGAAAATGCTATGATTGCAGTGAAAGACCTGCCTTTGGGCCAGAAGGATTACTATAGATGGATGGCAGTTAAAGAAGATTACGGACGAATTAAATTGTATATACATATTATACTGTACACTGCCAGGAACCAAACATGGTTGCTAGAGTCAGTTTATAATTCCGGATTTCAGGTAAACCCCCACTTCTAATGTACATATTTAGCTTATTTTTGGATAATATCTACCTTTATTTATTTTAATATCATATGTTGAGTTTCGTTGTGAAACATAAATAATTGCGACCGCTAGAGGGATTTTTAAATTTTCGTTTCAGGTGAACTTATACAACAAATGATTTTGGAGAATAATAGATAGTGACTAAACACTCTCCATACCTGAAAATCTGTATTTACAAATTTTTATAACAATCGACGGATTACTTTTCAAGTTTTGCGAGCACAAACAATATGCAGCCTGACTTTTGAACAGTGTGTCCCAAATTGATGTATACACTCTTTGAAACGTTATTTCTCAGCAACGAAATGACACAGAAATACAATTTTTGTTATGTTTGATCCACAGGGCACTGGAAAAGCATAGCAACACGTTCATCGATCTTCACGTCTTTATAAACAACAATGGCGGCGAGATTATCCCTTTCGTCACACTTCTGCAGGAACCACTCACAAAATTGCAGTCGTCTATCTAGCCCCGCAAAATTCGATGAACACTACTTTTCTTGATACCATCTCACGAGAACATTGCCTCGCTGACTTCTTTGGGGAACGTGCAAAAACCTGCATGACTGCAATAGTACTCTCGTTATCAGTCGAACGTCTCTTTCTTCCGCACCGACCTTTCAACATATCTTGCACCGTTCCATCGTATTCAAACTTGTCTCGGATTCTTGTTATTGTTACCCTTGTTGGTGGTGGTGTCCCAAATTCAACCATCCAACGTCGTTGCACTTCAACAACATTGTCCACTTTCCAATAACACTTCAGTATCCACTTAAGTTCATCGAATGATAATCTCGCCGCCATTGTTGTTTATAAAGACATGAAGATCGATGAACGTGTTTGCTACGCTTTTCCAGTGCCTCGTAGATCATACACAACAAAAGTTGTATTTCTGTCTCATTTCGTTGCTGAGAAATAACGTTTCAAAGAGAGTATACATCAATTTGGGACACTCTATATATAAAGATTTACAATATTGGGCTATTAATAAAGTATGAAATTCGCACAACGTGCAAAGAAGATTGTTCTCAGTCAATGCAGAGTTTCACCAATGATTCTGATCTCATCCTACAGTTTAACACATGATATCTCTCGCACTGTTCGCCACATCTTGCACACTCGCAATCGAGGAATCTGTGGTTGCAACACAGCTTGTGGTGAAATCCATGCACTGCGAGTCTGGTCACAGTGTGGCGCAATTCATATCCTCCCTGAGTCCAATATCGGTTTGTCATGGCGTCAGTAATGTAGAATTATTCCCATATTTTGCGTTTCTTCTCGTGGAGTTCTTGCAGGAGGTCCTGGTAAGCTGGGTAGTAGGAAATTCAGTCTCAGCTCTTCTATGTAGAAGGGCTCTCTGGAGAGTTCATTTAAAAGTCGCGAGGGTGTGTATTTGGAGAGACAGAGCACCCTTTTTAGGTATGTGGCTTTTAGTTTCTCTAATTTTCTAGGTTGTTTTTCTTTAAATGGACCCACATATTCTCTAATCCATATGTTGCAACGGTATCAACTTTAAGTTCAAAAAGTTGTAGGGTGTTTATAATGAGAGTCTCCTTATTGACTTAATGTCGCTTACGGCTGGCTCTAATCGCAGAATTTACTCTGTCATTTACATGGTGTGTAAATATGCTTCCCTGTGTTTGGAAAGAGACTCACAGATACGCGAAGCTAGTTACTGATTTTAGCGTTTTTCACCAATGTAGAAAATGCCTTGTCTGCGCCCTTTTCTAAAGGTCATGGAGACTGTTTCCTCTTCATTTAGTGTCAGTTCATTTTCCTTTGCCCAGTCCACTAATTGGTTGAAGGCTTTCTGCAGGTCACTATCCGAAGTTGTTCAGATTAAATTTTACACCTTATAAAATATTAAAATCTAAGCTATTTACAAATTTAATAAAATGTTTCGTATAAGTGTTCACTGATTCTGTTCATGGCCTGTTTTCTCCTGCTTTTATTATTGTCCTGTTCAATGGCATTATTTGTTTATTATTTGACTAGCTAATACCCGAAGTGCGCTGCTACCCTAAATAAATGAAAATTAATGTGCTCTTATGATTAGTTGAATAAGGAGAAGGAAAAATAATTATAAATTTATATTTTAGATACCCCGTGCTGATTACCCGGCGTTGCCCCGGAATCTACTTATCCCGATTTTCTTGACATAAATGAGCTGAAATACGAACATAATGTGTTTATGTTTAGTTAAATAAGCAAAAGGAAAGATTTATATCGTAATTATTTTTTGATACCCGTGCTGTTTACGCGGCGTTGTCCGGGAATCTACTCATCCCGATCTTCTTGGCATAAATGAGCTCAAAGACAAAAATTAATGTATTTCTTATGATTAGTTGAATAAGTAAAATGAAAAATAATTATAAATGTGTATCGTAATTATTTTATGATTCCTCGTGCTGATTACCCGGTGTTGCTCGGGAATCTACTTATCTCGATCTTCTTGGCATAAATGAGCTAAAAGACAAAATTCGTTATTGTGAGTTATCCGTAAAAGAATGCCCGTCACGTGCTGCTATGTTTGCACAGGAATCTACGTACTTGTCTCGATCTTCTTGGCATCAATGAAACACAAAAATGGTTATTGTGAGTTATCCATAAGAGATAAACATATGCTGTCGCGGATTTTTTTGTAGAGCATTTTGAGATATTCAATTCTGTGTACATTAATTTTGTGTATTTGTTATGGTTTAGCCAGCGTAAGCCATTTAAGCGTTCAAAGAGCTACTTTTTTCACATTTTCCACTACAAAGGGCGATTTTTAAGTGTGTAGGAGTTGAGTATCACAACTCTCTTATAGTCTACGTTCATCCCAGGAATCTCCTGAACATTTTTTAAAAAGCTCCATCACAATCGGATCAACGGTATGGCCGTTCATAAAGTACGAATAAACAAACCAACAAACAAACAAACGTTTTTGTATATTAGTCAATTATAACTTAAGTTTTGGCTATCTGAATCGATCGTTCATTTGAACGATTCAGATTGAACGAAATCGTTGGTTAACGACTAGGTCTACATGTAGATAAATAATTCCGTGTGATCAGTACATATTACATTATAAGGCTACATAAAAAATAAATGATATCACGCTACAACAATGTTAATAAGACGTGATAGTTGTATTACATTTTGTTAATTGACCGTATTGATTAAAACGATTTTCATTTGTTCCAATGTTATAACAGTTGTTTAGACGAACAGTTAAAAGCAGAGGTTTAGTAACGAGATGCTCAAGTTAGAACATGGAGAGAGAAAAAAAAAAGCTTTACATTTTAAAGATCTTAATAAGTTTCTTAGGATTTCGCTAAAATACTGACTCGAGACATTCTAATAACCCCAAATAATGGCGTCTTTTCACATTTGTTAACATACGCCGATAGCAATAAGCGTAAAGCTAATTTTTTAGCGATAGTGCGTTTTGTCGTACTTACAGCAGTGGGGACAATGATTGAAAGTTCAACTCCCTACATTTATGGGTTGCCAACCTAAATAACTATACTGTAATAAAAATAACTATACTGTAATACTGCATATTACAAACACGCGCGTGGGAAGTAAAACCAAGGCTTTATGTATACTACATAATATAAAACAATAAATTCGTTCTTCCCGCCATTTTATGCTCGATTGATATCACGGCCTACTGTAGTCTCAACTAAAGTATTTTCGGCATGTACCGTATAAACACACTGTTAACGTTAGTCAGTTGTTTATAATGAACGCAACAAAGGTGTTATTATTTACTATTATTTATTATTTGAAAACACCATCGCGCAAAAAATAATGTACAACACACGTTTGTGAAGTGTTTTATGGAATCTCGGAAATTAAAAACCTCGCTATTGCTCAGTTTTTAACCACATCCTCTCTTCTATAAAAACCACGCATCGTAAAATGATATTAGACAAGTTACAAAAGCAAAGGTTTAATAACGAGGTGCTCAAGTTAGAACACGGAAAAAATCTCTACATGAGAAAAATCTTAACAGTTTCTTCGGATTTCGCTAAAATACTGAGTCGAGACATTCTAATAACCCCAAATAATGGCGCCTTTTCACATTTGTTAACATACGCCGATGTCAATAAGCGTAAAGCTAATTTAATATTAACTATTATGAAAAGTCTGCCATAATTGATGTGTCTTCGTGTTATAAAATCCATTACGTATCCTTCCTATCATCACATAAAATATTTATAAACACCATGCATATATTATTATAATACTTAGTTGTTACGCCACTCTTGCATACAATAGAAAGTTCGACGCAGCATTGCGTAATCTGATATTCATATGTAAAAATCGAATATTCCATTAGTAACAAAATGGAACGCTAATGGTGATGAGCGTAACGCTCTTTCCAATTCCTATCGTTGTAATTTAGTGAGAGCAGAAACAAAAATTGTCTTCTATTGTAATATTACACTAAATAACATATTTTGTAACAGAACTTCTGGAAGCAGGTAAGCCATTATGGATCTTCAATTAGTTTATATTTCAATAATGTTAGAGAAAACATGTATAATTTAGTAAAAGCAGTTCATAATCCAATTCTCTAAACAAAATATTGTCCGCGATTATAACTGTATTCTGTGCAATATTTCCAATTGAATAATTGCCCCGAAAAGAGATCTAACCAACAAAAATTCGAAAATCGGGTTTTCTGTGGATTAGTAATCTATATGGAAAATCATCAAGGCATGGTGGGTGTAAAACTATCCATACTCTCTTCCAGACCTGTTTTATTTATTCTTAAAAGTTAGTTTTGAAACGAATAGTGATCATCTGTAACAAAATGGCAGAAGCAGTCATTCAAATCATGAGTAGCAGTGCAGAAAAACAATTATTTCACATGTGCAAATTCATTCCGCCACAGTTCCGTGAATTTTATCAGAATCTTAGAGAAATTGAGTGATAATAAAGAAAGACACAAATATTGCAACGAAATAATATTAAATGCAGAATAAATATTGAACACTCATTCGGTTAGAAATTGTTCTAACTGAATCAGTGATCAATATGTATTTTCTATTACTTATTTTTTAGTTAAATATGGGTTAGATCATTTTTCCACTCTGTAGAGATAGATCACTTTTGCACTCAATTCTGTATTAAATTGTTAATATTTAGTTAGTAGCATGTTATCTTGCATCAAATTGGCTGTACAAGTTTCCAATAGGACGAGAGATTAAAATATATATGATACTAGCTAATACCCGGCGTGCGCTGCTACTCCTAAATAAATATTAATGTGTTTTTGTCACCAGCCGTGTGTTGTTATGCTTGCCCGGGAATCTGCTTATCCCGATCTTCTTATCATCAATGAAAGACAAAAATGGTTATTGTGAGTTATCCGTGGAAGATAAACATATGCTGTCGCGGACTTTTTTGTAGAGTTTTTTGAGATGTTCAATTCTGTGTACATTAATTTGGTGTATTTGTTATGGTTTAGGCAGGGTAAGCCATTTAAGCGTCAAAATAGGGACTTCATTTCTCGTTTTTCACTATAAAGGGTGATTTTTAGGGGTGAAGGGATTGAGTACTACATCTCTCATATAGCCTATTTCATCCCGGAATCTCCTGAACATTTTGCAAAAAGCCCCAGCTCTATCGGATGAACGGTATGGCAGAGCACGCTTGCCCGGAATCTACTTATCCCGATCTTCTTGGAATCAATGAAAGACAAAAAATGGTTATTGTGAGTTATCCGTAAAAGATAAACTTATGCTGACGCGGACTTTTTTGTAGAGTTTTTTTTAAGATGTTCAACTCTGTGTACATTAATTTGGTGTATTTGTTATGGTTTTGGCAGCGTAAGCGATTTTGGCGTCAAAATAGGGCCTTTATTTCACGTTTTTCACTACAAAGGGTGATTTTTAGGGGTGAAGGGGTTGAATATCACAACTCTCTTATAGCCTATGTTCATCCCGGGAATCTCCTAAACATTTTGCAAAAACCCAATCAAAATCGGTTCAACGGTATGGCCACGCATAGCATATGAACAAACAAACAAACAAACATTGATTTTTATAGGCTATATTAGAAATAAAGGTAGTAGCTCAAAATGAAAATGTTCGTACCAAAGAGAGATGAACAGACAGGTGAATGGAGAAGACTGCAAAACAGTGAATTACGTAGTCTTTATAGGAAGCCAGATATAATTAGAAAAGTTAAGTCTCGTAGACTGCGATGGGCAGGACATGTGGCACGAATAGGGAATGAAAGACGTGCATGGAAGCTTCTTGTAGGAAAATCAGAGGGAAAACGCCCAGTTGGTAGACCAAGAATGAAGTGGGAGAATAACATTAATTATGATTGAGGGAAGTAGATTATACAGGGGATGATTGGAAAACATTGGCTCAGGATAGGGATATATGGAGAGCTTATGTCCGTGCGGCCATGAACCTACGGGTTCTATAGTGCCAGTGAGTTAGTTAATTAGTTAGCATCAAAATGGATATTATGAGTTTTTTTCCGTTTTCCTTACAATTTGTAGTTCATGTGTTTAGATCAACTATTCAATTCATGAAAGAAACATCAAGTTGTAATGAATTGCAGAGTAAGAAAATGTTTAATTGATTTAATGTGTTTATATTTCAAGATTAAAGTGTTAAGTGACATTCTAAGGTATGCTAGCAGAGAGAAAGTATTTTTTTTCTTGTTTCTATAAACAATAAGTAGAATTCTTTATTCCGATTGAGGGTCTTTCCACTTTTCAGCGGTTGCCCTTTTACCAGCCGGCTGCTGGCCCTTCACATCCACATGTGTCAATCACAGAGGTAGATGATCAACAGCCAATGTAGGGGTGACATGTGGTTAGCATGTCGAGTCCCCCAGCCGTTATAGCTGGTTCCTCAACCTGGAGCCGCTACTTATTGTAGCTACCCAATTGCCTCACGATGCTGGGTGGGCACCGGTCCCATACTGGCCGAAATACCATGAGAAAATTTCTTCCCCCATGGAGACTCGAACCAGCGCAAGTCCCGTAGCTCTGCGCCAAGGCTTCCTACCTTAACCGCTCGGCTACGGCGCGGGGCAGAATTCTTTATGCTTTTTCAAAGAATGAGTGAGTAGATGTTCTGTTTTTCTTTAAGCAAGGAGAAAGCAGCATTGTTGTTGTAGGCCTAATGGGTATTTTATTAGTAATGAGCGAATAGACTTTTCCCCCTCATCATTGAGGTGTCGAGCGTTTAAGAAACAACACAAATAGTAAACATATAAAAGTAGTAACGATGATATATATGTATCATCATCATCATCATCATCCTCCAGGGATTAAGCCTGTTGGCTCGTTCCGGTTTCATGAAAGCTACAATTGTTAAAATTGTTTAGACCATCTTCTGTGTGGGCGTCCAACATTTCTCCTCCGTGCGATTTATAATTTGAGCAATAATTTTGAAAATCTTCCTTCTGGCATTCTATCAATATGTTCTTTTCAGTCGTTCCTTTATTTAATTATTCGTTCTGTAGTTTGAAAATGTTTAGTTCCTTTCTTATATCTTCATTTATTTTCTTACCCAGCAGAGTATATCCTGCTATATTCTTAAAATCGCATCTAAACTGCTTCCAATCTTTGTTCTTGTCTTTTAGTGATCGTCCAACATTCTGATCCATACATCAATACAGGAGCAGCCATTACTTTATAGAATTTAATTTTTGTTTCTTTTCTTGTGTTTTTAAGGGTTATTTTAATAGTGCCACACATTAGATTAAATTTATTTATTTTGTCATTAATATCTTCAATTTTAACATATGATAAATTCAAACCTAGATATTTGAAACTGTTCACCTGCTCTAAAATTTTATTATCAATTACTATTTTTGTTCTTAAGGTATAATGTCCTTTAAATGCTAAAATTTAGTTTTATTCTTTAAAATTTTAAATTGTTATATAAGTATATGGTTATAATAATTCAATGACACAGTCGTGATACATCACAACGTTTCTCTGGGACAGATTTCAAGGTACATTTAGCATGCAATGGTTGACTGTTCCCTTGTAAGATCTGCTACTTCAAACAGTATATATTTGGAAATGGACGGCGTGATGCATCAACCGGCTATGCGCTATTATGTAAGTTTCGAGAAAAATACGTTTAAAGTTTAAGTCAATCTTCACTATTTATTGTATCGCCAAACTAACAATACTGGATACTATACGTTATTTTCCATAGATGCACAAAGAATTAAACATAGGCTCAATTGTGGAAATGCGTGCTATTATGCATTGCAGAGACTTTTTATGTCCCAACTCCTTTCAAAAAACGTTAAACTGAAAATATATAAAACTATTATTCTACCAGTTATATTATACGGATGTGAAACATTGTAACGAGATTACCAGTATTTGAGAATAAAGTAATTAGGCACATTTTTGAACAGACAGGTGAATGGAGAAGACTACATAACAATGACTACAAGGTCTTTATAGGAAGCCAGATATAATAAGAATAGTTAAGTCTCGTAGACTGCGATGGACAGGACAGGTGACACGTATGGGGAATGAAAGAGGTGCATGGAGCTTCTTGTAGGAAAACCAGAGGGAAAACGCCCAGTTGGTAGACCAAGAATGAGGCGGGAGAATAACATTAACTATGATTTGAGGGAAGTAGATTATACACGGAATGATTGGAAAACATTAGGTCAGGATAGAAATGTATGGAGAGCTTATGTCCGCGCGGCCATGAACCTACGGGTTCGATAGTGCCAGTGAGTAAGTAAGTATGTAAGTAAGTAAGTAAGTATGTAAGTAAGTAAGTATGTAAGTAAGTAAGTAAGTAAGTAAGTAAGTAAGTAAGTAAGTAAGTAAGTAAGTATACGTTATTTTCCTTGTTTTACAGTTATGCATCAACAATCTAAGAGCGGGAACATTAGGCGCCTAGCTACATGATGCAAAATTTAGACTTGCATTTATGAATAACTGGTTTCATACCTTTTTGTTGCAAAACACAGAATCTCTGATAGGACAGATGGTGTTGACATTTTCTTTTATAATAAGGCTATATTTAAAGATTTGGTGCTAAAAGTGTGCGTACACTTACTTCATGAGCCAGTGCAACAGATTACATCAAAATTTCATAAAAATGGCGCTTAGCCGGTTGATGGATTCCATCGTCAAAAATTAACTACATCTAGAATGGAGAGGGTCTGCCTCTGTGGTCTCGAGGTAGCGTGCTGTCTTGTCACGCAGCGGACCCGGGTTCAATTCCCGGCCTGGACTGATTCCTAGGTGAGTTTTTTTAGGGTTTTTCCTCACCTGTAAGACGAAGTCGGGAAGCCTAAGGACCAACAGTCCCCGAAAATCATCCGATCATTATCATCATCTTTATCATTGTCATCATAATTTCACTGGTATGGAAAGCAATGGGAAGCTACTACACCTATAATTCCCTAGTAAAGCTGCAAAGCATAGCATGAAAGTGCTATGATTGCAGTAAGTTGTTTGATATAGTTGGCCGAAGCAACTATATCAATGGCAACCGAAGCAGAAACAACAAAAGAGGGAGACCAAAGTTAACATGTAAGGAAAACATGAAGACAGTAATGCAAGCAAGAGGGTTAAGCCTTGAAGATGCCCAATCGAAGGCTTTTGGAGATTTGGCACGGGAAGAATGCAGCAGCTGTAGAAACCCGAAGATAGATAGATAGATTGCAGCAAGTGCAGACTTTATGTTGGCTGCACTGAAACACAGAATATTCGTTAAAATCAATATGGCTGACACGCTTTCAAGTAGTTCAATGTCATAAAAAAAATATTCAAGTAATCGTTAAAACATGTGAAAATCATTATAAATGGTGGGAAATAATTTCAAAAAGGAAAACCTAAGAATAAAACTGACACGAACTTATGAAGGAATTAAAAAAGTTGCGTCACAGGTTGTAAAGTGTAGTCAAATAAATTAAATAAATACGCATTTTTAACGTTTCATTGCAATATTGATATTACATATTTTGTGTGTTCGTTCATTGGTCGAAATTCGACCATAAATAACATGTTACCCGCATTATAATCTCATTGGACGTTTTATAATATATATATATATATATATATATATATATATATATATATATATATTGTTTTGATCTTGACATTTATTTTTCTTTCAATTTTGTTGTTGTTTATATAATAATAATAATATAAAAATATGTAACAAATATAATGAATTCTAAATGGTAAAAACTATGATCCCTATTAGGTTCGTCTTCCGGGCATATAGGCCGTGGTCCAGTCGTTCTTCTACTCGACGTTTCGTCTACTGCTGCGGTAGACATCTTCAGGAGATACTGCGTGCTCTCTGTGAACTCCTCAACAGTCGGCTGCAGACTGGCAGCCAGTCTGCAGCCGACTGTTGAGGAGTTCACAGAGAGCACGCAGTATCTCCTGAAGATGTCTACCGCAGCAGTAGACGAAACGTCGAGTAGAAGAACGACTGGACCACGGCCTATATGCCCGGAAGACGAACCTAATAGGGATCAAGACGCCGGCCGTGAAAGCCTACAGTTATACGGTAAAAACTGTGTTGAGTATTGCACAAATATTGTAGATTGTAGAAGTAACGAACGTGAAATATGACGAATTTCTATTCTATAATGTTCTGTCCTAGGCCAGGTCCTTCACGGCAATCATAACATTTTCATGCTATGCTTTGCAACTTTACTAGGAAATTATAGGTGTGGTAGCTTCCCGTTGCGTTTCACATTGTGGGAGGATGAAGATTATTATGATGGCCAGATGATATTCGGGGACCTTTTGGGCGTCAAAGCTACCTGACATTCGTCTTACAGGTGAGGAAAAACCCAGAGAAAAAACCTGACCCAGGAAACTTGTTCCGACCGGGAATCGAACCCGGGCCCGCTGCGTGGCAAGGCAGCTACTCGAGACGACAGCGATGGATGTATGACGAATAAAGACTTCTACATAAAGGCTTCGACTCTATGTCGAAGGTTGAGAAAGAAAAAACTCTTTGTAAAATTTGTTTATTGATAACACTATACTTCGCTTGTCCACCGCTGTGGTCTCGAGGTAGCGTGCTGCCTTGTCACGCAGCGGGCCCGGGTTCGATCCCCGGTCGGGGCAGTTTTTCTGGGTGAGGTTTTTATCGGGGTTTTTCCTCACCTGTAAGACCCCGAAATCATATGGCCATCATCCTTATCATTATCATCCTTACCATTATCATTATCATCATCATCCTTCACCGGTGTGGAAAGCAACGGGAAGCTACCACACCTACACAATTCCCTAGTAAAGCTGCAAGCATAGCATGAAAATGCTATGATTGCAGTGAAGGACCTGCCTTCGGGCCGAATTACTATGGATGGATACTTCGTCTATAGCTTTTAAAAAATAGGTTGACAAGCAGAGGAGAAAAAAGGTACTTAACTGTTTTGTCTTTACCTACTTATATAGATATATCATAGGACAATACTAAATAAAACTCCGATCTCTAATAACACTAGTCGACATGGTTTTCTTCACAAGAAATGTGATTAGTGAATCTAGTGCATTTTTCATACTGAATTCAGATATGTAGTCAGAATTTTTCCATCAAGCACAGTTTTTTTACAGCTACTTTTTAAAAATTGATTTTAGCATTTTCTTTGACCTGTCACAGGAAGCTTTACCTTATATGAATAGTTCCCTGTACCAGTATATGCAGATATGACCTTAACTCATAACTCAGATTCTGACCTAGCTCAAACTGAAAATGATTCAGATGGAAATAAAAATGATCTTACATAAAATATGCCCGAAAATCTCTATCTACCACTTTCTAGGTAAGTCAGAATGAGTTAGAGTTAGATGGATTTTATTAAAAATTATAAAAAAAAATGTAAATGAATATCACAGAGAACTCTTGCCTGATAGGAAAAAAACTGAAATGATATTTAAATTCAGGATGAAATATACTTCTAAATCTCATATTTTTATTCTTGTGAAAGAAAAAAAAGTTCATTTTTGTCGACCAGTGTAATAAATAAACCAAAGTTGTTAAAGTATTCTTGTGTACTCACCAGCGCAATGACGCCCGTAGAGCAGGTTGAGAAGAACATCGACACTTCTGTTTTGTTGAAGACCAGCTGGACATACCAAATTCAGGAGTATTTCGACAAGAGCACTCTTCATGGAGTTCGTTACATCAAAGAGAAAGGCAGGCCGTTCTGTGAAAAGTAAGTACAAAAATAGTTTGTACACAGCCAATTTCACCAATATTATAACAGTTAGGCCCAGTTTAATCAATCTTCGTTAAAATATAACTGCTTGTCAAAACAGTTTAACATAAACTTAACAGAATTTAGCATTTAATCAAAACTGGTTAATACCAACAATCTGTTAAAACTCTCTGTTACCTTAATTGTCTTCTTCCAAGCACTTAAAACCTTTATTTGACCAAATGCAAATAATAATTGCTTTATCATCATCATCATCACTCCAGGGATTAGGCAATTGCCCGTTTCGACTTCATAATGCATCAGCCCAACGTCTTATAGGTCTTCCAACATCACGTCTTCCTATTGCTTGATAATTTCTTGCTAACAATGGATATCTCTCCTTACTCATTCCATCCACATGATCAATCCATTTGTCTGTAATTCCTGACCTTATCCAAATAAAGGCTGTACTTTCAATTCTTCTCTTATAATTGCTTTAGATATGTTAAAATTATAAATGATTCAACGCCCAAAACAATGGAAAAAAAATTGAGAATTACATCGTGAAACTGTACATAAACTTAGATCTAACTTGTTCCTGGTTACAGATGTGGTCAAAATTCTAGCATATTTTAATTAATTTTGTTTTATTTTATTTGTTTTGCTTTGTTTTATTTACAGCATTTACCGCATTACTTATTTACGCAAAATTATTTTCCCTTCCACGACACACAACTAAATAGAACGGATTTTAGTTTTTCAAATAGTTGTGCACGTGTGAACCATGTAGCTGACCTCTGATCATGCGCAAGGGCTTCGTTCTGGGACTTGGAAAATTATCTGTGCGCCATCAATTCTATCTAAGGTTGTACTGTACATATTTCATTATTTTATATCTTATGTTACGATTCCTCATTTAAATATGCGAATTGTAATATTACAGATTTATGTGGTTCTGTTTTACATCTATTGGAGGCGTCGTCACACTTATAATCATAGTATCTTTATGGGAAAAGTTTCAAACAAACCCAACCATAACAGGTCTGGACACGGATTTCCATAACTGGGATGTGCCATTTCCTGCAGTGTCACTGTGTCCAAGGAATCCAGTGGATAAAACATTAGTTGATACATATATAACAAGGTAAGTGTATTTGATGGGTACAGGGAAAGAAAAAAAGGGGAAAAAAAAACAGATAAGCCACTTTTCCTTGAAACCTAGGAAACATACTACTAGGGCATTCGGTAAGTAATGGCAACAATATTATAAATCAGCGATCTTAGTGGTGGCCATTGTAATCTTGTAGTATATTTTTAAACAGCCTTTGTTGTATAAATCTGTAACATTGAAAGTCTCAAAATAGCAATATTTTGTGAATACATTCATTGTTTCTCACATTTAGTAAGTAATACCGCCCTAAAAAGATGTTCAGTAGAATTTACGAAGGTGGAATTGGGAAGTACTCGAAAATCCACCAAATTTACCAGACATGAGCCCTTATGACTAAAATTGTTCTTAAAGATCAAATAACCTCTACAAGGCATTCGATTTCAATCAAGTGTTGCTATCTAGAACGCTCTAGATCGATCAATGAAAGAGATATCCAGATATGGTGCTGCAGATGGAGTGTGGCGTCTTACAAGGATTTGGCAACGTATAGTTAACTTGGCACAGTAACTTTATTTAATTCTATAAACTCTCCTTGACAAACTACTCACAAATTGCTGTAATAATTGTTCTTTTTAAAGTTAATCTATCACACAATCATTTTAGTATCTAATGAATCCACTTGTCCAAGTTTCCTCCAATCACATTCACTGTATCGCTGCCACAATACAACTTACTCGCTACCGACTATGACAATAGTTTATACAAGCCGAGGGCGGAAATTTCTCGGCATCTGATCGAGATTTTTGCAGTATGGAAGTTTCTAGCGCCGAACTTTCCCGACAGGTGAAAATAGAGGCTTAGAGAAATCTCGAAATTGGAGTCTAGATGTGTCGATGATCTGGCGGATCTTTCGACTCGCCGTCGGCGTCTCACGAATCTATTCCTACCAATGCGAGACCACTATTCTCGCATTCATCAGTTAATTTCAAACGCCGCTATTGCAATGTGTCACAATACTAAATGCCAAAGTAGATGGCAAGTGGAAAGTCGGCAGACCTAGGTTAAGATGAGAGAGAGAGAGAGAGAGAGAGAGAGAGAGAGAGAGAGAGGGAGAGAGAGAGAGAGAGAGAGAGAGAGAGACAGACAGACAGACAGAGACAGAGAGAGACAGAGAGAGAGAGAGAGAGAGAGAGAGAGCCCACTAACCGAAGTGATTGGATGGTTGTTAAAAGAGAGGCTAAGGTAAAACTGTCCACCGCTGTGGTCTCGAGGTAGCGTGCTGCCTTGTCACGCAGCGGGCCCGGGTTCGACCCCCGGTCGGGACAGTTTTTCTGGGTGAGGTTTTTATCAGGGGTTTTCCTCACCTGTAAGACAAATGTCAGGAAAACTTTAAGGCCCGAACTGTCCCCGAAATCATATGACCATTATAATCATCCATATCATTATCATCATCATCCTTCACTGGTGTGGAAAGCAAATGGAAGCTACCACACCTACAATTCCCTAGTAAAGCTGCAAAGCATAGCACGAAAATGCTATGATTGCAGTGAAGGACCTGCTCTCGGGCAAAATTACTATGGATGGAAGATACAACTAAATGGACCGCCACGCCATTGATATTGGTAATGATGTTATCATGAATTTTTGGACTTTTTCTCCTCTCCTGTAAAATTTGCAGAAATGGATTTAAATAGGTTTCCATTGCCCATCTAGTGGTTATGCTCCTAGCCTCTGGTTCCAAGGGTCGTGAGTTCAAACCCGGCCGGGATCGATGGATTTTTTAGGATGGAAAAATCCAAGGAGCAAGTCCTCCGGGAGGGACTTTAAACCGAGAGTCCCGAGTCTGAAGATTTTCAGGTTCGTAAAATACCCTTAAACCTGAATGAAAAGGCCTCTAAGCAAAATTTACCGACCTCTACATCCTAGTAATACCTTAGTTCCTGCTAGATGTCTCATTGAGTCGGTATGTTGACCATATTCCATTCATGACATCTATAGGCAAATAAGGTAACTAAAGTAACTTGGCCTAGTAACTCCTAACAAAGGAGAGACTATGGCTCAAAATTGGGCCACGCCATTATAAATATAAAATTAACCCATTTACTATGTGCCATTAGACCTACATTTGGCGCATACTATAATATTTGATGTATTCTCTTTTACAGAACATGGCCATCTATTGATAATGACACAAAGGAAATTTATAAGGACTTTATTCAGCAAATTGGTAGCATCTCATATAACAACTTAAATAAATTTAAAGATTTCAAGATTGATGAGGTAAAAGCTATAGACAATTTCAGAGGCATTTTAGAACAGGTAACTAAATTGATTCTTTGTACGAGTAGACACTAAAAATTCTTAATATAAAATTATAGCATGTTCCATATTTTCAATAAGTTTCAGGGATGAAAGGGAGTATGTGTTTAAAAAATAAGAGGCATGTTCAATTTTCAGTTTACAAACCATTAAGTTGTAAACAAAAGTACTGTTTGTATCATTGGTGAAATTTACAGATCTCTACAGTAGAGTCGCTCTTATATCCGGCAGCGAATCACACAACAGCTTTTGGTCAGCTGACTAACTGCTTCACTAACAGTGGTTGTCGTCAAGGTTACGCGTCACAGACATACATTACACTTACGGAGGATGTCACTGTACTGTCAATTCTACTCTTGTCCTCCTGGTCCGTAAAAGGCAACAAACTACAATTGTTCTCACGCTCTTTTTCGTAATCTCTAACGTTAAGAAATGTTTCTCTGGTTTGAGAATTGATAGTCTTCCGACTCCTCCGCGGCATTATGACGCTTAACATTCACCGATATCACCACACTGTAATACGAAGGTCAGAAAAAAATTAATGCCTTCTATTTTTTTTTTCTCTTTTATTAAGTTAGTTATCGGCCGCGGTGGACTAGTGGTTATGCTCCTTGCCTCTGGTCCCGAGGGTCGCGGGTTCAAACCCGGCCAGGGTCGATGGATTTTTTTAGGATGGAAAAATCCAAGGAGCAAGTCTTCCGGGGAGGGACTTTAAGCCGTGGGTCCCGAGTCTGAAGATTTTCAGGCTCGTGAAAGATCGTTAAGCCTAAATGAAAAGGCCTCTAAGCAAAATTTACCTAATTTTCCCGTCCTAGTACTACCTTGGTTTCCCAGATATCAGTATGAGGCGGAACGCTGACCACGGACGACTCAAATGACATCTATGCGAAAACAAGTGTAACTAAATTAAGTGGTTCAAATTCTTCCCTGTAGGGGGAGAGCGCCTAAATCTCTGTTAAGGGAAACATGGGCTTACAGGATACAAGAAGAATAAGTTAGTTTTGTGAAAAATTTGAATTCGGCACAATTCCTCAAACATTCTTCTCTAATCCACTGCAGTAAGTTCGTCGCTGTAACGAAGCTGAAGGACAAACACAATTGGCTGATGCAAAGCGGAGCAGAAGGCCGGCGACATCAATGACTCCACGCAACATTCAGCGAGTTGATGAGATAATTTGTGAAGACCACCGGGTAAAAACAGATGAATTGTGTCTCATTCTCGCCACCAGTAAAGGTAGTGTGATGATGATCATTCAACAGCTGGGGTACTCAAAAGTTTGTTCACGGTGGGCACCACGAATGTTAATCAACCAGAATAAAGAGACGAGAAAAACAATAACCTCTGAACCATCCACCTTATAGCATCATCAGACTTCGATCTGTTCGGGCCACTAAAGGAAGCTCATCGTGGGATTCATTTTGAGGATGAGGAAGCCGTAAAAACATCCATGCGTCGATCACTTAGGAAGCAAGACCATGATTTTTACTACACGTTCTTGTTAAAAGATGGACAAAAACTGTGGAAAAGGACGAAGATTATATTGAAAAGTGACAAATTAATTGTCAATGTTGTGGGTTTCATGGTATGCAAAGTGCATTTAAATATCATCACAATTAAAAGAGAGAGAGAGAAAAAAAAGAGGCATTGCTTTTTGATTGACCTTCGTAATATTCCAACTGATTCGTCCACCACACAAGTCCGTACTACTGACTTGGCAATACTGCTTTGTCTTGTAAACCACGTGCAGCGGTCGCGCCAAAAATCGGAAAGGCGAGGCCACGCCGGAATTAAGAACGGTTCGACTGTAGTTTGTTAAGCTTGAAATGTTTTCACATAACTGTATATCAATTGTTTGAAACAACCTATAGCAGGGGCGTCAAAAGTAGGGCCCGCGGGTCGGATACGGCCCTCCTTCACTTTCTATCCGGTCCCAGTAAACCTGTAGCATTTTAATAAATTATAATATGCAAAGGGCTGGCCTATAATATTAGTATATTAGTAATTGAACAAGAGCATGTGTTACAACATAACAGGAAAAGTACAAAATGAACACACGCTTATAATTATAACAATATAAATTCATTTATTTTAGCAGGTTGCACAATATTTCACATCTTCCTGAGCCCAATTAATTTACTGTTGTTCACCATAACCTCTCTGTCATCGTATTTTCCATCATCCATTTCGTTTTCCCTCATGCTGCTCAAAACACTATCAATCCTCGTTATTTTTGGTCGTCCTCTTTTTCTTCTTCTATCAAGTGGCACCCATTCTAGTATTCTTCTTCGGGATCTGCCTCCCATCAATCTTTTTTCATGACCATATCATTTCAATTGCTTGCTTTTCAAGAAATTCACAATTGAACTTAGACCATTCATCTTTTGTTTAATTACACCGTTTCATATTTTATCTCTTCTAGAAATAATAATAATAATAATAATAATAATAATAATAATAATAATAATAATACATTATTATTATCCACAACAGCTATAATAGGGTCTATGGCCCGCGTCACCTTCATTTTACTTCATTTGGCAGGTTGCACAATATTTCACATCGCGCGATACAAATAAGTTTGTGCAGCTCTGACCTATAGGGTTTTTCATGTCTAGAAAATAGTATTGCTTTAAAGGGAACACTATTGCCACTTGAGACGCCATAGAATGAGTGACAGAGATGGAAATATATCTCCCTCTTTTCCTTCTATTGTCTGTCCAGCCTAAGAAACACACTTCCGAATGTATTACTCCGCGCAGCACGTGTGCAAGTAAATGCGAACTCTGGCAGCTGTTTGTTACAAGCCGAGAAATTAATGCACAACAATAGTTTTAATTTTAATGTTGCAGGTATGTCGAAAACGAATTAAATTATAATTGTTAATAAGTTAATTTTTTTTATGTCCCAGGTTGTCGTTTCGACATTTCTGGTATTCTCTCCTGGCACTGGTTTAATTGTAAACCACTTCTGAAGTTGGGGCGCCTAGAAGGCGGAAATGTTATTCCGCCGATGATATGATGGGTGATAAATTATAATGGAGCCCAGGATATTCTTAACCTAAACTTAACCTAAATTTCAGACAATGGGCAACCACAGGAATAATCCCCTTTGAGGAAAAATTTCTATGGTTTGACCGGGAATCGAACCCGGTACCTCATGAACTGTAGTCAGAAACGTTGACCATTAGCACATGAGGTTGGTCAAAATATTAAACAAAATAATTCAAATGAAACATTACATTTAACATAACTGTACTTACAATAACAAAATAAAAAGCCTATGCACCTTATAGCCTACACACTTTATAAAATCGTCCACCACTCTTAAAACATGTTAGAACTTTTCCTCTATTTGTTGGGCGTTTTGATATTACCAGTTTCTTTTAATTCCCTGCAAATATGTACAACACTACTCTACGCCGCACCAGTATATTCTGTAGTAAATTCAACTATATCGTTCACTACAGTGCCACGATTATGCTCCATAAACTTACAGAATATATTTAATGCCATCTGTTTTTCACCACTCTTCAACAATTTACCTTTAGGGCTATTTTAATAATTTTGTTCAGCCGTCATATTTGTAACTGACATTCGACTTCCTCTCAAGAATCGATCAGTTTCAAATATAATTTTTAATTACTATCCGACCTTCGAACAAATATGTAGGTGTATACTGTAAGATCAACCTTAGCGAACATAAATAGCTTCAAATACGAATTATATTAATCTAATATATTATCTATTTTTTCGCCTCCGCTGAACTGTGCTTTGGCAGTGAACGAATCACAGTAACTGCAGTAGTCATATGCTTCGGGGATTTCCCGTCCATTTGATTTCCTCAAGTGTGTTTCTTAGGCTGGATAGACTATAGTTACTATTTTTTTGATAAGTGCTGTACGTGGAAAACAAATTTCGTTGGAAAGGGGATGGTTCAGTTGCATCTCCGCAGTACTTGTAAATATTGTATAAATGCGTCCACCGCTGTGGTCTCGAGGTAGCGTGCTGCCTTCTCACGCAGCGGGGCCGGGTTCGATTCCTGGTCGGGACAGGCTCCTGGGTGATGTTTTTTCGGGGTTTTTCCTCACCTGTAAGACAAATAATGTCATGAAGCTTAGGGCTCAACGGTCTCCGAAAATCATCCGGCCATCATCATCATCATCATCCATATCATTATCATCATCCTTCACCGGTGTGGAAAGCAATGGGAAGCTACCACATCTATAATTCCTTAGTAAAAGCTGAAAAGCATAGCATGAAAATGTTATGATTGCAGTGAAAAACCTGCCTTCAGGCAGAATTAATATGGATAGTATAAATACAGAAAGATATTTTTTTAATTTTCCCGCCCGAATTCATAATGTGGGGCTGAAACAATTAATGCGCAGTGAACGAGTTCGAATTGTATAAAATGTTATATATTGGTAATCTGTTAAAATATATCGATGATGTTTAGGTAAAAGAGTTTATCCCACAGAATAATTTTTTTTT
Organism: Diploptera punctata; assembly: GCA_030220185.1. NCBI lineage: Eukaryota > Metazoa > Arthropoda > Insecta > Blattodea > Blaberidae > Diploptera > Diploptera punctata. The sequence continues at coordinate 86,465 of JASPKZ010002440.1, forward strand.
ATGAAAGGGAAGAATGAACATTTAGTACATTATTAATTTTCATGGTGGCTCCATGATGCTTGGACTCTGACCGCTACGGTTTCGAGATTCAGTCACTCCATATAAGTTTATGGTGGACGAAACGGAGCTTGAGTAGGTTTTTCTCAGGATTTCTCCCGTTATCCTCTGCTACAAATTTAATTCCACAATTTCTCCATATTTATCTCATCTATTTCGTTTAATCACCCCTGTGACGATGTATCAGATGGTCGGTCGGCACCCTTGTAGCTCATAGACCTCTATAAACATAGGGACTTCATCTCATTTATCCCTCGACCCGACCCTGAGTTGGACACGAGTTCAATATATTATTATAAAATGTATTAATTGTCATGTTAAACCATTATTTTCTCTATCCAATTCATGTAACAAACTATTTTCATAAATGTGGGGTAATACCATATCATTTCTGTAAGAGTTTAGTCACTTCATCTGGATCGAGTATTTATGCTTTGAGGGTTAAGGTAACATTAATTTTCAATTATTACACTTTTCTGGCAGTGAGTCTTAAACTACATTACTTAAACGTTCCTTAGAATGATATAAATAATAGTTCAAAAAACTAAAACAACACGCTTTATTAGAAAACCGACCTAAAAAATAAAAAATAATTTTAATTTCCAACACGCTTGGCATAAAATTAAAGTGGTCAACAAAAGAATAATCTCCAACACATCTAGAATAAAACTAGAGTTATCTACAAAAATAAATAATTTTACCATCAAAAGCGTGGGGTGCTTTTTATAGTTTTTACGTTTTCTTCTTAGAGACTTTACTTTTACCAATAATTGTTTATTATCAAATATATTAATTGATATAGAATACTCCTCGCTTTTGATGGTAAAATTATTTGTTTTTGTAGATAACTCTAATCGTATTCTAGATGTGTTGGAGATGATTTTTTTTGTTGACCACTTTAATTTTATCCCAAGCGCGTTGGAAATTAAAATCATTTTTCATTTTTTAGTTCGGCTTTCTAATAAAGCATTTAGTTTTAGTTTTTTAAACTATTATTTATTTTTTAGTTTGCTTTTCTAAAATGTAAATATCTTTAAATTCGATACTATTGTAGTATGAGCTAAAAGTAATACACTTCTAAAAAATTCCTCCGGGCCGGATTTGAACCCGCGACCTATGGATTACTGAAATTATATACCACTACAGTCCACCACTCTACTAACTGAGTTACCAGAGAATATAATATTAAATACTTACAACGATGGACTAAAAAGTAGATAAGTCCACAACCTATTATATATTTTATGTTATATTGTACTTATGAAATTATTGTATTGTCATTGGTCCTTTACAGGTATACAAAGATTCAAGT
>JASPKZ010002441.1:0-54653 GCA_030220185.1 Diploptera punctata
TCATATTACTGAGTTTGAAAAAATACCATCACAGGTCTACATATTCCACGAATTGTCATGGTTACAATCTCTAAAAAGAGAGAAGAAACTCGCCCACTGTCTAATTCCTATTTAAGATCCTACATACCTCGATCCCAATTATTTATCATCCCGTTTCCAGTATCTATTCCTCAAACCATACTTCTTAAACACAATCACAAACTAGTCTCTTGCTTAATATACCGCAACATAGGACATCACATCACTCAGCCATATACCATCTACAACTCTCGCCAACTGGAATTCCCACCACAAGAAATAAGGGGCTGCTGGAAATTGAATCTTTTAAAGAATTAATTTATATTGCCTCTAACCTCGACTTCAATATTACCCAGTGTACGGTATTATATTAATTGGTGTTTTTGGTATAAATGTTTTTGTATAGTTATACTATAATAATAAGAATAATAATAATAATAATATAATATAATATAATAATAATAATAATATTATTATTTTATTCTTATTTTTGTTTGTTGTTGTTGTTGTGTTTTTTATTATTATTATTATTATTATTATTATATTCTTATATTATATTTATTATTGGGGAAAGCAACGGGAAGTACCAACCTACACAATTGCAGTAAAGCTGCAGCTTCTAAAAAATGCTATGATTGCTGTGAAGGATCTGCCTTCGGGCACATTACTATGAAGTTGGATTCTTGTTATTATTATTACTAATATTATTCTATTATTTATTATTAATCATTCTTATATTATTCACTCTACTTGACTTACTTACTTACTTACTTACTTACATACTTACTTACTCACTAGCACTATCGAACCCGTAGGTTCATATATATATTCTATTGTATATTATATTATATTACAATACTTACTTAATTATCGCGGCATGCACCTCGCACCGCACCGCGCATCGGACCTCGCACCGCTCCGCGCATTGGACCTCGCACCGAACCGCGCGCCCTCACCAGCTCACCGCAGCGCGCGCCTCACCCGCGCACCGCAGCGTGCACCTTACAGCGCACCGCCAACGCGGAAATTACCGCGCACCGCAACGCGCAATTCACCGAACCTCGCACGCACCGCGGGAGGAATTACCTCGCACCGCACCGCGCACTCACCACACCTCGCACCGTACCGCCCACGCGCACCGTACCGCAATACCGCAACTCGCACTTACCTCGCACCGCACCGCGCACCTCACCGCACCTCGCACCGCAACGCGCCCTTACCGCGCACCGCAACGCGCATTTTACCTCGCACCTCCGCTCCGCGGATCGGACCTCGCACCGCGCACCTTACCGCACCACGCACCGCAACGCGCACCTCACCGCACCTCGCACCGCACCTCACCGCACCGCGCACCCACCGCGCAAATTACCGCGCACCGCAACGCGAAATTACCGGCGCAACGCACCCGCACCTTACCGACCCGCGAACGCACCGCGCACCGCACAGGCACCTCCACCCACGTATCCCCTCGCCCGCACCGCTAAGTGCAGCGCATCGCACCGCGCAGGCCACCCCACCGCGCTCCTCACCACGCACCGCATTACATTACATAACATTATACTATTTCTGTTCCTAATACTATTAATTATATTATTACTATTTTATATATTATATTATTACATTTACTTACATTACCATTACATTACATTACATACATGTACATTACATTACATTACATTACATTACATTTACATTACACTATTTATATAATATCTTAATATGTTATATTATAGTATATTATATTATTTATATATTATATATTATTATATATTATATTATATGTATTTATATTATATTAGATTATTTATATATTATATGTATATATGTCTTATTCTATTATATATTATTTTATTATTATATTTATATTAATTCGATTAGTATATTATATTATATATATTATATTATATTATATTATATTATTTATATTATATTATATTATATTATATTGTGTTATGTTATGTTCTGTTATATTATATTATATTATATTATATTATTTATATTATTGTATTGTATTGTATGGTATTGTATTGTATTGTTATTGTTTGTATTGTATTGTATTGTTATTGTATTGTATTGTATTGTATTGTATTGTATTGTATTGTTATTGTATTGGTATGTATGTATTGTCGTATTGTATTGTTATTGTATAGTTGATGTTTTGTATATTGTTGTTGATTGTATGCATTGCATGTGCATTTGTATTGTATGTATTGTATTGTATTGTATTATATTATATTATATATTGTATTGTATTGTATTGTATTGTATTGTATTGTTATGTATTGTATGTATTGTATTGTATTGTATGTAGTGTATTGTATTGTATGTATTGTATTGTATTGTATTTGTATGTATTGTATTGTTATTGTATTATGTTATGTTATGTTAGTATGTTATGTTATGGTATAGTATTATATTATATATATATTGTATTGTATTGTATGTATGTATTGTATTGTATTGTATTGTATTGTATTGTATTGTATTGTATTGTATTGTATTATATTATATTTATTATATTATATTTTTATATTATATTACGTTACTTTACATTACATTACACTATACTATTACTATTACCACATTTACTACATTATATATTATATTACATTACATTTACGCGCACCGCACCGCGCATCGGAGCTCGCACCACACCGCGCGCCTCACCTGCTCACCGCACCGCGCACCGCAACATGCACCTTACCGCGCACCGCAGCGTGCACCTTACCGCGCACGGCACCACGCACCGCAACGCAACGCGCACCTTACCGCGCAACGCAACGCGCACCTTACCGCGCAACGCAACACGCACGTTACCGCGCAACGCAATGCGCATCTTACCGCGCACCGCAGCGTGCACCTTACCGCGCAAGGCACCGCGCACCGCAAACGCAACGCGCACTTACCGCGCCACGCACCGCGCACGGTTACGCTTGCACGCATTCGCATCTTACGGCCGCGCACCGCAGCGTGCACGCTTACCGCGCAAGGCACCGCGCACCGCCGCGTTGCAGCTTAGCGCGCAAGGCAGCGCACCGCAGCGTGCACCTTTCCGCGCACGGCACGCACACCGCAACGCAACGCGCACCATTACCGCGCAAAACGCAACGCGCACCGTTACCGCGCACCGCAACGCGCCCCTTACGCGCACCGCACGCGCACCTTAACACGCACCGCACCGCGCACCTCAACCCGCGTATCTGCACCGCGCTTGGGCGCTCATCTCCTCGCAGCGCATGGCGCACCCTCGCAGCAGGCTGGCGCACCTCGCAGCGCATGGCGCACCTCACCGCGCACCCCACCCGCTCCTCACCACGTTACAACACAGCGAACCTCACAGCGCACCGAACCTCGCACCGCATTACATTACATTACATTACATTATTACATGACATTATACTATTTATATTACTAATACTATTATATATTATACTCTGTTTATATATTGTATTATATTCACATTACATTTACATTATTACTTTACATTTACTATTACCATGACTATATAATATATTTTATTATATTATATTATATTATATTATATTATTATTATATTATATTACATTACATTACATTACACTATACATTACTATTACTATATTTTACTACATTATATATTATATTAAATTTACATTACATAGTACTTACATTATCGCGCAACGCACCTCGCAGCGCAACGCGCATCGGACCGTACCCGCACCGCCACCTCGTACGGCACCTCGTAACGCACCGCGCGCTTCACCAGCTCACAGCACCGCGCACCACCAGCGTGCACCTTACCGCGCACGGCACCCGCGCCACAGCGACGCGCACATTACCCGCACCGCAACGCGCACCGCCTGCGCATCTCACCACGTTTCCCGCACCGCGCAGCGCACCGCACCTCCCACCGCGCACCCTAACTCCGCACCCAACCCGCAACGCACAGCGGTACCCCACAGCGCACCGAACCTCGCACCGCAATACATTACCATTACATAACATTATACTATTATATACTAATACTATTACTATATTATACTATTTTTCATTATATTATATGACGGTACGTTACGGTACAGTTACAATACACTATACTATTACTATTACTAATGATATGTTATATTATATTGTATTATATTATATTGTGATGATATGAATCTTATATTATATTATATTATATTATATTATCCTATATTCTATTATATTATATTTATTATATTATATTATTTTTATACTTTATATTTTCTTATATTATATTATCTTATTTATATTATATTACGTTACTTTACATTCCATTACACTATACAATTACTATTACCATGTTATACTACCATTAATATATTACGTTACATTACATTATCGCGCAACGCAACGCGCATTGGACCTCGCTCCAACCCGCGCATCGGTCCTCGCACCGCACTACACCGCCCGCGCACGGTTACCGCGCCACCGCACCGCGCACCTTTACACGCACCGCACCTCGCACTTCACCGCGAATCCCACACCTCGCACCCAGACAGCGCACCGAACCTCGCACCGCATTACATACATTACATAACATTATACTATTTATTACTAATACTATCCACTATATTATACTATGTTATATATTATATTACATTACTTTACATTACATTGCATTACATGTTATACTATTACTATGGACTATATTATTATTATACTAATATGGGTTTGTATGAAGATACAAAAAGGAAAGCTGAGTCAAGGAAAGAGTGGAGAATGCTGAGTTTGCAGTGAGAGACCTGCTCTTGAAGCAGAACACTATGAATGAATATTATACTATATTATGTTATTTTATATTACACTACCATTACATTACTTACATTACATTACATTACATTACATTACATTACATTATAGTATATTATTTATATTACATTACTTTACATTACATTACATTACATTACAGTATACTATTACTATTATTATATTATACTACATTATATATTATATTACATTACATTAAATTATCGCGCAACGCACCTCGCAGCGCAACGCGCATTGGACCTCGCACCGCATCGCACCGCACCGCGCATCGGACCCTCGTACCGTATAGCAGGATTTAATATCATAATAAATATGAAAGTTTAAGTTAATAATTTTATATTTTAAAATTCTTTTAATATTTAAATATAACTTAAATAAAGAAAAACATCTAAATAATTAATTGTTGTTCATTGTTGAATAAAAATGTCTCAGTAACAATTAAGGAAATTGTATTATATAACAGTCTTTCTAAATAATGCTTTTAAAATTGTGTTTTTTAAGTCATTGTTTGTCTGAAATATAAAGCTTTCTGTTATAACTATAATAAGAACAACCTGCTTAACTTAATATTTTTTAAATAAAAGTTATACTAAATTCTGATTGGGTGTTAAACAATTAACTTTTTGATTTAACAACTCAAATAAAACCTGGTATTTAATGGACCATTAACCAATAGAATTTAAATATAAAATCATTTGATGTAATAATGTTCTTTAAATTATAACAGAATTACTCTAGTCAGTCAGCATACAACTTTTCATCAAGGTTAGAAGCAATAACAGCTCTCCTGATAAAATGTGATATTTAATACAAGAAGAATAGTTGATTCAAGAAAAGAAAATAATTTAATTTTAAATTGACGGTGAAGAATAATACCACCTACATTTACTTGTTCAGCTGGGAAATTAAATAGTAAATAAATTTACAACTATTTCTACAAGAATCAGTTATTAGTGATTTTAAAGTGTTTTCCTATCCTGTGTACCAACTTCGACCTTGAGAAGAGAATCCAGCTCTACCGAAAATTAAACCCAACCTGAACCAGTAATTCTTTTTGGGAAACCAATCCTTCAAAATGTTAATACAACATCGGGCATGAAGAAAAAATTAGCTACTTCAAAACATCGCCACAATATGGGAAAAGAATTACTTCTTCAAAATGATGCTTCCAACGCGGGACCGAATCATCATACAACCTGAATCACCATCATTCAACTAGATGCATCGCACATTCTGGAACTTCAAGAATCTATTACATCAAGGAACCAGAAACATCGTGGGAAAATCAAAACAGGTGCCTATACACGAGGTCGGAGTTAGTACACAGCGACGAATGTAAGTAAATATAAATTTTAATAGTGAAATAGTTAATGTACATTTATGTTATTGTGGGGTTTAAATAACCACGCTACTGCGCTACCATTTGTGCCGCTTGGGGATCGTCTTTTGTTTCCCGTTGCTTCTATTAGCGTAGATCTGATTACCTCCAAGGTTATTAATCACAAAGCTACTTGCCCCGGCCCATAGGAGGCAAGAATTGATTCATCTTTCTTTCCTAGGAGTTTTAACATAACTCAATAATAGTTCTCAAAACAACAGAGTGACTTTAAATAAGTGTTTTCACTATAATTATTAATCAATCAGGAAAGCTAGAAAAATAAAGGGAGCTGGAGTCATCTCCTAACTGAGTGAGTTTCCGTATAGGATATCTAAAACAGCTACGTGCACATAAATCAGTTTGAACATTAATTTATAAAAATGATATTTAATGTAAACAAGTAGTCTGAAGTAAAAACATAACCAAGATAACATTTGATCATTCAAAGAAATATAAAGTGAATAAATAAATGATAATACTTCTACAGGACAAAAAACCACATCATACCACATACCACACTCATGCTAGAGTCCAAGCCAGGGTGGCTTCTTCCCCGGTCTTCAGGACCAACATAAAGTCCGCCACTTCGCGGCTCCAGACGACATTGTCCACTTAAAAGTCCAATCCCATCCCGGACTGGATAGATGAATAACTGAAGAATGAATGATGAATGATAACGTTCTCGCTGTGCATAACGTATTTGAAGGTTCCGAGGTAGAGGGGAGATGCGCTGTAGGAAACAGCGCACCAGGAGAGGTAAAGAGGGAGAGTGGGGGTAGATGCATAGAGAAAGGAATATTGGCATAGTTCATGAATCTCACAGTCTAGGGAGGATAACGACGCTGCAGTAATGAGCCGAAAAAAACGCACTTTCGGTTCATTATTTTAAGAAATAGGAAAATTTTATATAGAAATATCAAAATGGCAACGGAACACAGAGGGAAATAATGTAAATAGTGACAGTAATATGCCGACAAGTGAATCTGTTAACACGAGTAGTGATGTTAATGACTATTAACTCATGCCCCAAATGGGAGTCAATGACCAATCACGTTTCAATGATTTCTGTTTTACAACCAATCAGAGTCGTGTTTCACGAAATATTTATCAGTGTTATGATTATCATATATTAAACAAAGCTCCTCCTTTTTAATATTCTGAAACAGGTCTGACCGTTATTTTGCAGTGACTGAGCCTGTAACAAATACGGCTACCAGATTGTATATAATAGTGCTTACATGTCAGCATTTGTAGCAATTGATTATACCACCAAAAAAAGAAAAACCACTGTTTGCACTTTCTTAAATGTATTTTTTCCCAGGTAATAATCGAGAAAAATATAATTGTCATATTTACATCATACGACATCAAAAATGAATTAATTACAGATTGATGTGTTTCATTTTTTCTCCACTAGAGAGCATTCTTACAATATTGCGTTCCTTTGGCAATAAATAGTATGATCTGGTTGCAGTGATAAACAAAAGAAGCAGTAGAAGCGTACCTATCGTTTCTCATTTGTTTTCAAACATCGCCGTTTACATTAAATATATAAATATTTTAAAATAACTATAGTTAAATAATGATTTGTGAGTAAACAGCTTAATTTTATTCGTTAAATAGTCCTAACAAATGCCACTCTTGATTTCCAAATTGTCTAGATAAATTCACTCCTCACTTCGTGAGTCGTGAATTTATCGATAATTTGGGAAATCACTCGTGGCATTACTTATGATAATTCTAAACTTAGGGAAGAATTGAATGATAAATTTGAAATATTTGGTGTTAGGGTAGAAGAAAAGTTTTGAGCAATTAAAAATTGAATGTAATCTAAATCAAATCAGGCTAGAACAAAATATACTAGATTTGAAAGATAAACATGATAGTGAAATTAAACAATTAGATTATATAGTAAATGATCTAGTAAAATCAATTTCAGACATTGATGAGGCCTGTAAAAATGGTTTCATAAAATTAGGAAATACAATTAGTTTGATCCTTCCGGGAAATTCTCGTATAAGACTTGAAAGCATAATAATAGTCCCTTCGATTGGTTGCCAGCCAAAGGAAGGCAAAACCAGTGATGGGCCTGCCATCTTATAGAACACCAGATTACGTTTATATAACCCTTGGCTAGACCAGTGTTGACCTATGGTAGTGAAGTATGAACACTAAAAAAACAACATGAAAGCAGAATAACGGCTTGTGAAATGAGATTCATGCGCAGAACAGCGGGTTACACCAGATGGGATGGGAAAAAAAGGAACACCGATATCTTAAAGAATTGAAGACTACGCCAATTTGGAATATATTAAACAGTACCAACTAAATTGGAAACACCATCTTGAAAGAATGAGTTCAAATCGGATCCCCAAAGCTGTTTATAATTATATACCAAGAGGACGAAGATCACTGGGCCCGTCCTATGAAACGCTGGAGGGAAAATTTTCTATAGGATCGTAACAGGCCTTGGCCTAATACTTGGAAGGAAGAAGAAGGAAATACAATTGAAAATTTAGAAAGTAAGGTTGAAAAAGAAATAAATAATTCAGTAGGGAAACTAGAAGAAGTGGTTAATGAAAAGATGGGAAATCGGATTGAAAAAGTTACAGATTTAGAAAATGAATATAAATACATTTTGAATAATGGAAAGAAACCATCTCCTCCGCTGTCCAGCTTTTGTAGAAGAGACCAGCCTTTCTGCTAAATATTGGAGTGCAAGAGAGCGAATGATTTCATTATCAAGTGCTCGACATTAGATACCAACCAACCAACCAACATTTTGAATAAGAATAAAGAGTCAACTAGTGTGAGTGAATGTAAGTTTGACAAATAAAAAGAATGTAACATGGAGAGGCAATCTCAACATTTTGTGGAAAATTCTAAAATTCCCGCTAATTTATTGTCAGAAATAAATTTACCATGTTTTTCAGATCACTCTAGCCAAAGTCCTCTTGACTTCATTACTGAGTTGGAAGAATATTTCCAATTAAAATGTATTAGTAATAATTATAAAATGATGTTTGTGAAAGGTCATTAAAAGATTCAGCGGAATCTTGGTTCAAAATAGCATGTCATGACTCAATGGATTATAATACATTTAAAAGTGCTTTTATGAATTACTATTGGGGTCATGAAAGACAAAATAAAGCTAGGTTAGAGATTACCAGTGGTAAATATAATCCTAAAACAGATCATAGGTACCTGTGGTATTTTCTAGAAAAAGCAAGGATAGCTGCACTTCTCCAACCACCTATTGATGAAAAATCTTTATTGTCTTTAGTATCCCATCATTACCCAGATGAAATTAAATATCACTTGGTTATTGCTAGACCTCAAAACATTTCAGACATGTTAGAGTTGTTATCCTTATTAGAAAATAAGAGAGAATTTGAAGTCAGAAACAGGGAGCTAACTGGAATGGACAAGAAAATTCCAACAAAAATTTTCTTGGGGTAGGGGGCAGAGAATAATGAAAAGAAAAATTATGATGATCATAATAAAGAGATGAAAAAAATATTTAATGATAATTACAATACCCCAAGCAAATAGAAGAATGTCAAATGGAAATAATTATAGGAATAGACCTTATAATGACAGAACTGTAAACAATTCTGGAAATTTTCAGAATAGAAATGATAGGAGAGAATTTAACTTTATGAACGTAGAAATTTCTGGGGAAGGTAATGATAGATCACCCCATAGAAGAAACGTAGACGTAATAGTTATTCTAATGGATACTCTTACAGTAACGAAAGAGAAGGATGCTTTGGTAGGCAAGAATGTATAAATAATACAAGCACTCACAGTGAAAATGGATTAAGGCATAATGATACTGAAATAAATACAATTAATAATTCTGAGTTTGTGTTAACAAATGGTAACAACAGAGTTGAAGCTGAGGGGAATAGAATACCTCAGAATTTAAATGCCAATTAGATACGTCAGAGACTCCGTTGCGTATCTCAACTTGTCTAAAATTAGGGGTCAACAATAGCTTCGATCGTGTTAGAAAATTTATCAAAATTTAAACCAACAGATATGGTTAGCATTAATAATGATAATGGTAATAAAGTAGGAATTATACATTTCTACATTTAATGTATCTTTAATTGTTTATAATTAGTATAGTGTATATCTATATTTGTCAAATGTTTATTTGTATTTGTGCTGGTGGAGTGGAAGAGAGGGCCTTATGGTCTTAACTCTGCCAGAATAAATAAAACATTATTATTATTATTATTATTATTATTATTATTATTATTATTATTATTATTATTATTATTATATATTATTATTAAGAATGGAAAAATCATCTGAGAAGAATGGCAAAGAAATAGACTTCCAAAATTGGCATTCCAATATACCCACAACTGGACATAGGACCAAGGAAGACCAAAACATTGGTAGAGAAAGATCAAGACCATCTTCGCTAGGTTTACCGTACAGGCCACATGGCCCTAAAACGAATTTGTTCATGATGATGATTGATGATGATTTATTATTATTATTATTATTATTATTATTATTATTATTATTTCTCTGCTCGTTTCAAATGCAAATATAAGTTTGATCTTTATTTGCCTGTGCGTTGTATTGCCATCCAGTGCACTTTTTGTGCTTCCGGGGTCCGCCCTGGACGGATTTATATGACATTAATATGATCTATTTTCAATTTACTGACCACTTCGGCAGACCACTTGTATATCTTTATGTATAAAAATGTAGCCTGCATATGTCTGTGACATATATTTCTAAAGCGCTCAACCGATCTTCATGAAAATTTGTATGTACATGTGTTTTATTAACGCCGAGTGTTTTTGCCGCTATCCGTCACGCTCTAAAACATTAGGTACAGGAGTTCACCTGAAACGAACGTTTAAAAATCGCTCTAGCGGTCGCAATTTTCGATGTTTGATAACGAAACTCATATCCTATTAAAATAAACCGATGTATTTTTTATTTAGAGCCCCACCACCCCCCGGTTACCTCGGGCACAATGTCCTTATCCCCGGGTGTGCTCTTTGTCCCTATCTATTATCTAATCTTTATTAATTTACATTTCGGGTATTTTGGTTTGTGTTACATAAATAATGGTGTTGTTGTGTGTGTGTTACTGTGACGGCGGGTGTATTATTGGTGTATTCTTCTTCTTCTCCCATCTTCGTCACTTCTTAGTCGAATAACTCTTGCAAAAAACCGATATAGCTATTTTCCAAAAAATCAGCTAAATCCGATAGTTGGAAGTGGGGTTCACCTGAAATCCAAAAATAAGAATTGAATCTAGCAAACCGCCATGTTTGCTTCGTCGCATTGTACGACTTTGTGTATACAGATTTTCAGGTACGGCGAGTGTTCAGCTTGTATTATGCTATAAAACAATTAGGTGCAGGAATTGACTTGAAAAGAAAATTTAAAAATCATATTTCATTTATTTAGGCGTAGCAGCACATTAGCGAGTTGATGATGTATTTTTGTATGGTGTACAGTGTATATGTTGTGTTGGTTGTTGGTTGTTTGCTGTTGCTGTTGTATGTTGTTGTTTGTTGTTGTTTTATATTGTTGTTTGTTGGTTTTTGTGTGTTGGTTGTTGGTTATTGGTTGTTGGTTGTTTGTTGTATGTTGTTGTTTGTTGTTGTTTTATATTGTTGTTTGTTGTTGTTTGTTGCTTTTTGTTGTTGTTTTATTGTTGTTTGTTGGTTGTTGTTGGTTATTGGTTGTTGTCGGTTGTTTGTTGTATGTTGTTGTTTGTTGTTGTTTTATATTGTTGTTTGTTGTTGTTTGTTGCTTTTTGTTGTTGTTTTATTGTTTGTTGGTTGTTGTTGGTTATTGGTTGTTTTTGGTTGTTAGCTGTTGCTGTTTGTTGTTGTATGTTGTTGTTTGATATTGTTGTTTTTTGTTGTTGTTTTGTTGTTGTTTGATATTGTTGTTTGTTGTTGTTTGTTGTTATTTGTTGTTGTTATTTTTGTTTTTGTTGGTTGTTGTTTGTTGTTATTTTTGTTGTTGTTGACTGTTGTTGTTTTTGTTGTTGTGTTTTTATTATTGTATTGTATACAGAGAGGAGTGTAGGATGAGTGTATGTTTATGTTTGTGTTGTATGAGGGATGATTATGAAGAGAAGGGAGAAGGCGAAACCCAGTCCCGTTACGTAGTTCACTCCTGCCGAAAAGCACCAAGGGGGCCGCTAGGCTTAATGTTCCAATCCGCCAACAAATCTCTGTCAACAGCACCACATGCCTTCTCAACACATGTACTGTGCAGAGGTTTGCAATTTAATGCAGGAATCTGGTGAACAATCTACTGATTAAAAATTGTACACCGTCGCCTCTCCTGGTCCTGGGATTAAACATTTTGAAATTACCTTTAGAAAACAAAATTTCTGATTATAAGTCAAGATGGATGAAACATGTTCATCGAATGGAAGATCACAGGATACCCAAACAAATGTTAAGATATCAACCTGCAGGAAGAAGAAGACCAGGACATCCACTCAAAAGACTTTTGGATGGTGTTTCTCTTGAGGCCGAAACAGGTCAACAAATGGCCTAAATTCGTGAATGTACTATGATGATGATGATGAAATTAAACTTTTCAACCCCGCCGGGTATCGAACCCGGGCCTGCTAGTCACAAAACAGGCATGCTACCAGCTGAGCTACATTGTTTGTAATATATTTGCCCGTGCGCAATGTAAATGCAAATATATTTCCTTTCTTTTCAAAAAGGCAATAAATTCCATTCCATATATTTATATATATATTTTATTATTTATTCCGGCTTTTACAATGAATATAACATTTTTCCGGTACCCATGTTCACAGTTAACTACACATTTGTTTCAACACATTTTTCCATTCTTGTCTGTTTCATCCATATATCTTCTTCTATTTCCCATTCCCTCTTAGTTTCATTGATTCCCTGAATCCACGTAATAGTTGGTCTACCCTTCTTTTTCCTTCCCTGTGGTACCCAATCCATGATTATCTTAGGTAGTCTTCCTTTCGAGACGTTAAATTCCTGAGGAATTGACTCATTTGTTTTGTGGTCAAGGATAGTTCAAGTAATTTCATTACGTGTTTGCTTCATTTTTTAAACGCGAAACATAAATAGGCTGACAGATGAAGTAGGCCGTGCGCACTGTTATTGTTAATATATTTACGTTTGGAAAACAAACTGCCAATTAGTTGTGCTTTGGTTGGCAACGACCTAATAATTTACAAGTCACCGGTGAATGTAATTTTGGCGCGACTCCTGCGCGCGTGGCCCTGCACCGGAAACAGGACTTCCCGTAAGATAAACAAACTTACCGGCCACTTGTCCAGTTCATTACCTCTACAGTACAGGCTTCATCTTTCAGTTGTTCTCGGAAACTTTTTTAAAAATAAATATCTTGTTAGCACATGAGTTGAATAGAGTGAGCCAGTTAGAGTAGGTTCTGCATCACCCACATGATTAACCTCGGAGAGTCGCTCTTCGCGGGAAGTTAAATTGGGACTGGAAGTAAATATACATTAGGCCTATATAATGGAAATGGACAGCTAATGATAAATGAGGGAAATTTTGAGGAAGTGGCTGAATTCAAATACCTAGGAACAATAATCACAAACAGGAATGAGATGCACAAGGAAATTAAACATAGGCTCAATTCTGGAAATGCGTGCTATTATGCATTGCAGAGACTCTTGATGTCCCAACTCCTTTCAAAAACGTTAAACTGAAAATATATAAAACTATTATTCTACCAGTTATATTATATGGGTGCGAAAACATGGACTCTTACTTTAAGGGAGGAAAGGAGGTTACGAGTATTTGAGAATAAAGTTCTTAGGAAAAATTTTGGACCAAAGAGAGATGAACAGACAGGTGAATGGAGAAGACTACATAACAATGAACTACATGATCTTTATAGGAAACCAGATATAATGGGAACAGTTAAGTCTCGTAGACTGCGATGGGCAGGACATGTGTCACGAATGGGGAATGAAAGACTTGCATGGAAGCTTCTTGTAGGAAAACCAGAGGGAAAACGCCCAGTTGGTAGACCAAGAATGACGTGGAGGAATAATATTAACTATTATTTGAAGGAAGTAGATTATACAGGGGATGATTGGAAAACATTGGCTCAGGATATGGATGTATGGAGAGCTTAAGTCCGCGCGGCCATGTACCTACGGGTTCGATAGTGCCAGTGAGTTAGTTACTAGTTAGTTTCTACGCGGGAAGTTAGGTTCTTGAATACTGACCTTAGTTCCTAACTCTCTCTGTCTTGGTTTAACGTTTGTCTTCCCATATTTTATTATGTGGGCCCCTGCACATGAATGAATGAATGAATTAATTAATTAATTCATTAATGAGCCCGATTGTGTTCCTTGAAGGGCTCCTGCGGCAGGGGAGGGCTCATTTTTTAACTCACGCGGCGAGGTATTCCGCATGAAACGGCCTGTCAAACTTGCATGCCTAAACGTACCTTGAAACTTCTGACAGATAAAAGCTCTGATGTACCAAGGCTGTGTTCAAAATATTAATTGCCGCTTTTAACTGCAAGGCACTAAAATCCAATGTCAAATCTCTCATTTAAACTACAGAGAAGTAATACAACACCTCACAGGGTGGATTGGATAACCCTTTAATCTGCCTTACGCCTCACTCCATCCCGCTCTTTTCTCGCAGGGACGTCGATCTGCTTCGCACAGTGGGCTGCCATTGCTGGATTCTAGCTTCGATTTCTGTGCCTTGGGCAAAAAAATATATTCTCGTAGTTTGCGATGGGCATGAATGCGAATGAAAGAGGGGCAAGGAAATTCCTTATAGGGGAACCAGAAGGGAAGCGACCAGGTAGACCAAGAATGAGGTGAGAGAGTAATATTAACCATGATTTGAAGGAAGTAGTGGATAGATATGTATGGAGAGCTCTTGTCCTCGCGGCCACGAACCTACCGATTCGATAGTTGCAGTGAATTAGCTAGTTATTTAGTGTCTATAAAGGCTCTGTATTATCCGTACTGGATGTTGAGGAAGACTTTTCGAGTATGTTCCGAAATTGTATGTATTTACCCTGTAAAACGCTTCTACACAGTAAAATAATGAAATGTAAGTAAGTAAATTAAATTCTTACGTTTTTCTATTAACTGGGCCATTTTATCTATTGTAGATAGGCCTTATCTGAAACCATTTTGTTGTTCACCTAATACTATTTCTGCTATCTTACTTGTTTTGTTACATATAATTTTTATATACAATTAAAAATTAAATTGTACCTGTTGGTAGGTGCCTTCGTTCTCAACTTTGTTAAAATGTTGTATAAATAATTAACTGGAGCGCTTTCGGAAGTTTATCTTCCATCTTCGGCAGGTTGAGCTTCTGCTGCTTGTTGTTGTTTAAGGTGATGTATACTCCAACTGTTTGTAGCAGCAACTGAAGTCCTCCAGTTAATTATATATACAATATTTTAACAAAGTTGAGGACGACGGCACCTGCCAACAGGTACAATTTAATTTTTAACTTTTATCATATAATTATGTTATCTTCAAATATACGCAGTTTGCAGTTAAAATAGGACGTAGTTGTTTTTAAAATGTTGCTGCCATCTTTAAAAATCTGTAATCCAGTACTTAATTGAGGCTGCATTAATTACTTCATGGTCACATTCGTCCTTGTTTTTTTTTCTCTCCTTTGTGTCTTCACTGAAAATGTCATCGCTTAATTTAACGGTTGAAACTGGTTATTTAATTTCATTTAAAAATGCAAACAACTGGGAATACTTAAGCTAGTCTTGTATGTTTAACAATGTATTTGTAGATATACACGCACACGCATGCACGCAAAATATAATTGTCTTAAATTCAGAGAGACCTAGATCCTGGTAAAAAAAATGTTTATCGACGGTAACGCCTGGTACTTGTGATTAGACTACACGCACAAACACGCTTGCCGGAGAAGTTGCCGCATGGTACAGGCGCAATGTAATATACATTACTGTTGCAAACGTTTTCGTGCATTGGAAGGCTAATAATCCACAATGCACACAAGGAGATTCGCTTTGAAGTTGGATGTCCTCGCAGTTGTTTTTATTTCGCTAACTTACTTACTTACTTACTTACTCACTGGCACTATCGAACCCGTAGGTTCATGGCCGCACGGACATAAGCTCTCCATACATCCCTATCCTGAGCTAATGCTTTCCAATCATTCCCTGTATAATCTACTTCCCTCAAATCATAGTTAATGTTGTTCTCCCACCTTATTCTTGGTCTACCAACTGGGCGTTTTCCCTCTGGCTTTCCTACAAGAAGCTTCCATGCACGTCTTTCATTCCCCATACGTGCAACATGTCCTGCCCATCGCAGTCTACGAGACTTAACTGTTCTTATTATATCTGGCTTCCTATAAAGACCATGTAGTTCATTGTTATGTAGTCTTCTCCATTCACCTGTCTGTCCATCTCTCTTTGGTCCAAAAATTTTCCTAAGAACTTTATTCTCAAATACTTGTAATCTCCTTTCCTCCCTTAAAGTAAGAGTCCATGTTTCGCACCCATGTAATATAACTGGTAGAATAATAGTTTTATATATTTTCAGTTTAACGTTTTTTGAAAGGAGTTGGAACATCAAGAGTCTCTGCAATGCATAATAGCACGCATTTCCAGAATTGAGCCTATGTTTAATTTCAATTATATTATTATTATTATTATTATTATTATCGCCAATCGCCATCGTTATAACCAGAGACCGGAAGTTTAGGCATAATAAATCCTTAAAAGGCAAAAATGCATTATGTCTGCGCGCCATGAACCTACGGGTTCGATAGAGCCAGTGAGTTGGTTATAAATTTAAAAGTGGACACCCTGTGGTCTCGGAGTAGTGTCGTTGCCTCGTACGCAGGAGAACTCGGTCGTGACAAGTTTCCTAAAAAAGTAAAGTGATCCCACTACAGGCCTCAGGAGACCCTTGGGGTAGCAGGAAGTTAAAGCTCCCACTTTTTATGGACAATGGGCACTCGATGTCAATCGGGTTGTCATCCCTGCGTGACGGCCGCCTTTACCACAGAAAATGCGTCTGGTACTCATTTCCGTTAGAAGCTGAGTTGACCCCAGGGCCATAGTGCCGCCAGAATGTTTGGGTCAGTTTTAAAAATCCTGACCTCACCGGGGCACGAACCCTCGACCTTCCGGCTTATAGCACAGTGCCTTAACCACTTGGATAATGCCTTTTTTTCGCGTTTTCCTCACCTGTAGATAAATGTCAGGAAACTTTAAGGAGGAAAGGGTCTCTGAACATCATCCCCTCATGATCATACTCGCCATGTTTAGTATGGATGTGCGTCATAAAATGTCAGCTTTCCTCTAACGGGGCTTTGTAAAACGCAAAAGTTCAGTAACGATCTTTGAAATAATTAAAAGAACCATTAAAAAGATAACGAAGGTTGGTGCAACCGGCTGTAAAAGTTTTATATATTTTCAGTTTAAAGTTGGGAACACAAGAGTCTCTTATTTGCTGCTTATCAAAGAGACGTAACTAAATATATGTTCACACATAGAAATGCGTTATATAATGGAAATGTCAACTTTTATAAGATTCATGATGTGTTCCGTTGAGGTATTATTGAAAATTAAAATATAAAATTATGGAATATTCACCTGAAAGGTCCGTCTCCTCAACTTAAATTTAACTGTAGCGCTTTCGGGACTTGTCCCATCATCGGTAGGATTCAAAAACTGGTGTTTCACTCAAGATCTGGTAGAGGGGTTACATGTATTGGGTGCGTTTTCGTTTATTACATGGTCGTTGTGAACTGCCTTCAAAATTTCCATCTCTTCGAGTACGTTTATCTTCGCTGGATTATTTTATAATTTTATATGGGAAGAACAACAAATTTATTATTCGCTGATGACCAGATTATAATAGGACAAGATACAGAATATATGATCAGAAAGTTGGTCGATGTATTTGAGGTAGGTGGACTGAAGATAAATTATATTAAAACAGAATATATGGTAATCGGAGCAAATTCAGAAGACCTGCAAATAAATAATATGATAATTAAACGTGTTGAAGGATTTAAATATCTTGGATCTATAATAGATAAATCTGGTACTTGTGAAAAATATTATTAACAGAGTAAATTGTGCAAGGAAGACGATTAGATCCTGAATGGTCTTTTATGGAATAGAAATTTGACCAGAAAAAAAAAAGGGATTTACAGACAATCCATCCATAGTAATTCTGCCCGAAGGCAGGTCCTTCACTGCAATCATAGCATTTTCATGCTATGCTTGCAGCTTTACTAGGGAATTGTGTAGGTGTGGTAGCTTCCCGTTGCTTTCCACACCGGTGAAGGATGATGATGATGATGATAATGGTAAGGATGATAATGATAAGGATGATGACCATATGATTTCGGGGACCGTTTGGGCCTTAAAGTTTTCCTGACATTTGTCTTACAGGTGAGGAAAAACCCGATAAAAACCTCACCCAGAAAAACTGCCCCGACCGGAGATCGAACCCGGGCCCGCTGCGTGACAAGGCAGCACACTACCCCAAGACCACAGCGGTGGACATACAGACAATAATAGAAAGTATACTTACATATGGATCAGAAAGCTGGACAATAAATGAAAGGATGCAGAAAAGAATTTTGGCGACAGAAATGGATGGATTACGGAGAAGTATGAGAATATCCAGGCTACAACATATTCGAAATACATATATCAGACAAGAAATGGATGCACA
The DNA here is from genome assembly GCA_030220185.1 of Diploptera punctata. Taxonomy (NCBI): domain Eukaryota; kingdom Metazoa; phylum Arthropoda; class Insecta; order Blattodea; family Blaberidae; genus Diploptera; species Diploptera punctata. Next base: position 18,894 of record JASPKZ010002441.1, read on the forward strand.
GGAAACTGTTATCGATAGGATAACAAAGAGAGCTCTACAGTGGTATGGACATGTACAACGGTTGTCGGAAGACCAGTGGCCTAAACAGGCGTTAGATTGGATGGTACCAGGCAGAAGGAAGAGGGGGAGAAGTAGAAGAGCATGGTATGAGGGAATATATTGATGCCATGATGAAGAGGGGTATGGAAGAAGGACAGTGGAAAGATAGGAATCTCTGGAAGCAGGAATCAAAGGCAAACTTCTGTAAAGTGGAAAGTATTAAGTAAGTATATAGGAAGAACAAACAGAAATTTTAACATCAGATTTAAAGAACATTTTCGAGACTTTATTCACGCAGAAGGAAAATCAAGCTATGCAAAACACGTTATCCATGAAGGACATCGCATGTTAAATATTGAAAACACCCTAACAGTAATGCACAGAGAAAATAATCCAGCGAAGATAAACGTACTCCAAGAAATGGAAATCATGAAAGCAGCTACCAACAACGACAATCGATAACTAACTAACTAACTGGCTCTATCGAACCCGTAGGTTCATGGCCGCGTGGATATAAACTCTCTATATATCCCTGTAGGTTCATGACCGCGTGGATATAAACTCTCCATATATCCCTATCCTCAGCTAATGTTTTCCAATCATCCCCTGTATAATCTACTCCCTCAAATCATGGTTAATGTTATTCTCCCACCTCATTCTTGGTCTACCAACTAAACTTTTCCCTCTGATTTTCCTACCAGAAGCTTCCATGCACCTCTTTCATCCCTCACGCGTGCCACATGTCCTGCGCATTGCAGCCTATGAGACTTAACTGTTATTATTGTATCTGGCTTCCTATACATATCATGTAGTTTTCTCCATTCACCTGTCTGTCCATCTCTGTTTTTGCTAAAAAAATTTCCTAACAACTTTATTTTCAAATACTCGTAATCTTCTTTCCTCCCTTAAAGTAATAGTCCATGTTTCGCATCTATATAGCATAACTGGAAGAATAACTGTTTCATATATTTTCAGTTTAATGTTTTTTTTACTGGTCCTCCAGGTTGGGGGTTCATGCGTTAGGCCAGCTCCCTCCCATCAGAAAAAAAATTGCAATGCTGAAAAAACCTAATAGAGATAAAAAAAGACGAAGCAGAGGAAGACGTAAAACCTCCTGAAGTCAGGGAATATATTTATACATGAAGGAGAAACATCTACAACCAGGAGATTGGATGGACCGACCAAACTGGTTGTTAGGAATCGGACGATGTCAAAGACATTAATCAACCGATGATCTATCTATCTATCTATAATAATAATAATAATACTTTATTTATTCTGGCAGAGTTAAGGCCATAAGGCCCTCTCTTCCACTCAACCAGCACAAATACAAATAAATATTCGACAAATATAGATATACACTATGCTAATTATAAGCAGTTAAAGATACAATAAATGTACCAATGTAAATGTCATGTACAAACAACATTTTATAGGGTAATAACAATAATGATACGATAATAATAATAATAATAATAATAAATATAAATATGATACATTATACGGGAAACACCAATTAATATATGTACCTTACACTGGATAATAATGAAGTCGAGTTTAGAGCAAATATAAATTTAGATTTCTTTTAAAGATGCCAATGTCCGGCAGCCCCTTATTTCTTGTGGTAGGGAATTCCAGTTGCGAGAAGTGGAGATGGAATATGACATGGAGTGATGTGATGTCCTATGTTGCGGTATATTAAGTAAGAGACTATCTATCTATCTATCTATCTATCTATCTGTCTGTCTGTCTGCCTGTCTGTCTATCTGTCTATCTATCTATATATCTGTCTGTCTGTCTATCTATCTATCTGTCTGTCTGTCTGTCTGTTTGTCTGTCTGTCTATCTATCTGTCTATGTTTTTTAGAGAAGTTGGAACGACAAGAGTCCCTGTAATGCATAATAGCACGCGTTTCCAGAATTGAGCCTATGTTTAAATTTCTTTGTGCATCTCATTCCTATTCGTAATTATTGTTCCTAGATACTTGAAATCAGTCACTTCTTCAAAATTTCCTTCATTAGTCATTAGTTGTCAATTTGCATTATACAACGTCGGGTAATTAGCTAGTAATTATAAAGATCGGTGCGATCATTAGGATGACGGACGCGCATGCGTGTGAAGAGAAGAGCGGTGTGGTTTGTCTGCTGGGAATGACACGTGTTGCAAATTTAATTTGCAAATTTTTAGTGAAGTTGCGCTGGCAGTTGTATCCAGCAGGCAGTGAGACGGTTGTGCATATCGATTACGCATTATCCGGGCAGTGTCCTCGCACTCCACGTCCTCACAGTTTCAAAATCGCAAATTAACTTCACGACACCAACTTCCTTCTCATTCTTATTATTTATTAACTTTTCTAGTGGGGGATGAAGGCCTACACCTCAATGCTATTAATAAGCTGTAAGCTTAAGCTGACTATTCAACTCATGCCCCAAATGGGAGTCAATGACCTATCACGTGTCCATGATTTTTTTATTTACAACCATAAACAGTCGTGTTTCGCCTAAAATTTATCAACTAAAGTTTATCATAATAAAGAAATCTCCTCCTTTTTAACATTCTGAATAGGTCATAGCATTATTTTGCAGTGACTGACCCTCAAAGAACTACGGCTCCCAGATTGTATATATAGTGCATGGATGTCAGCATAAAGCGCATGCGATAGATAATATAAAAACGTTTGTAACAATTGATAATACCACAAAAAAAATAAAACCATTGTTTGCATTTTCTTAAACGAATTATTTTCCAGGAAATGACGTTGCAGAAAATATAATTGACATATTTACATCATAGGGCATCAAATTAATTAATACCTATAACGTTGGTTATAAATTTCTCCACTAGGGTGCATTCTTACGATATTGCGATCTTTTGGCAATAATAGTATTATGATCTGGTTGCAGTCACCGAACAAAAGAAACAAATTAAGCGTACCAATCGTTTCTCATTTGTTTTCAAACATTGCCGTTTACATATATATATATATATATATAATAATATATATATATATATATATATTAAAATAACTATATTTAAATAATGATTTGTGAGTAAACAGCTTAATTTATTCGTTAAATAGTCCTAACAAATGACACTCTTGATTTCCAAATTCTCCAGATAAATTCACTCCTCACTTCGTGAGTCATGAATTTATCGATAATTTGGAAATCACTCTTGAAATTACTTATGACTATTTAACTCATGCCCCAATGACCAATCACATTTCAATGAATTTTCATTTACAACCAATCACAGTATTTTTTCACCTCGATTTTATCAATTTAATTTTATCATATTAAAATCAAGCTCCTCCTTTTTAACATTCTGAATAGGTCAGAGCATTATTTTGCTGTGACTGACTCTATAAGAAATACGTTGAATATAACAAGTTATATATTAAGATGTACGAATTCTAGAATGCATGTGGCTATCAGGTTGGGTATATAATGCCCGAACGTAACCAGATAGTGCTTGCGGGATATAATATAAAACATTTGTAGCAATTGATTATACAACAACAAAAAATCACTGTCTGCACTTTCTTAAACGTCTTGTTTCCCAGGTAATAACGTTCCAGAAAAATATAATTGACATATTCACATCATAGGACATCAGAAATTAATTAATATACAGTTTGATGTGTTTAATTTTTTCTACACTAGAGTGCACTCTTACAATATTGCGATCCTATTTGGCAATAAATAATATGATCAAGTTGCAGTGAATATACATAACCCCACTTTTATGATTTGTTTTCAAACATCGCCGTTTATATTAATTAGCTATATAAATATTTTAAAATACCGGTAACTATGTTTAAATAATGGATTTTGAGTAAACAGTTTTATTCGTTAAATTGTCCTAACAAATGCCACTCTTGATTTCCAAATTCTCTAGATAAATTCACTCCTCACTTGGTGAGTCGTGAATTTATCGATAATTTGGAAATCACTCGTGGCATTACTTATGATAATATAGTATTAGATTACCAAATCAAAATTGCTAATAAATTGGAATTATTGAAATCTTCAGATGACAATATAGCAAACGAAGAAGAAACTGATGTAAATAAAGAATGGGAGGCTATAAGAAATACTATTAAATGTCCATATCAGAAAGCATTGGTTATTTAAAAAAGAGGCAAAACAAGAAATGTACCGACATTGTAATGGAAAGAAAGCTACCAAAAATGAAATCGTTACACGAGCCAAAAAGGTAAATTTAGAGCAATTGGGTAGTATTAGACGGGTAACTATCAGGTTTAGTAAAAAGGGGGAATACTTGAGAGAGAAGATTAATGATCTTGAAATGAATGCAAATAATGGGAACATTAGAGAATTATATCAGGGAATTAGGATAGAGAAGAAAGGTTTCCAGGCTAGAACAAACATAACTAGGAATGAAAATGGGGATATAATTGCAGATTCTAGGAGTATATTAAATAGATGGAAAAGTTACTTTAATCAGCTAATAAATGTACATACAGAATAGGACATTGAAGAGGATAATTTGCAGACAGCAGAAATGCTAGTCGAAAAACCAAGTGCATTAGAGGTTGAAATGGCGATAGAAAAATTCTTCTTGTATCTTGTAAGCCCATGTTTCCCTTAACAGATATTTAGGCGCTCTCCCCCTACAGGAAATAATTTGAACCATACTAATTTGATTACACTTGTTTTCGTATAGATGCCATTTGAGTGGTCCGTGGTCAGCGCTCCGCCTCATACTGACATCTAGGAAACCAAGGTAGTACTAGGACGGGAACATTCGGTAAATTTTGCTTAGAGGCGTTTTCATTCAGGCTTAAGGATCTTTTACGAGCCACGTTTAAAGTCCCTCCCGGAGGTAGGTAAATGTGTTGGTTTGTTCTAATATTTTATTATTAATAACAATTTTAATGCGAACTGGGTCTTTTCCTAGGAAAGCCATGACTTCAGATTTTTCTGTTGAGATTTTCATGTTGTAGTTTATTGCAATTTGGTGAAAAGAGTGGACTGAACGTTGTAGGTCATCTTCTGAATTCGCTATAAACACAATGTTATTCTGAAGGTCCCGTATTCAAACCCCAGTTTCAACCAATCTGATTTATTTCCTTGGAGTCATGTGCAGTGCTTAACTCACTTGTGCCAAACCCTGTAATTTAAATTTTATTATATTCTATGTTTTTGTTAGTATTAGCTAGTATTAGATCACATCATCTTTGTATTTTGTTTAGTCTGTATTTTAATAATATCTTAAAATTGTAATATGTACGTAATTTTTGTATAATTCTACTATTCGCTGGTTGAGTGGAAGAAAAGGCCTTATGGCCTTAACTCTGCCAGCTAAAATAAAGCATTATTATTATTATTATTATTATTATTATTATTATTATTATTATTATTTATTGTTATTGTTATTGTTATTATTATATTCCATAAACTAGCAAAGTGGGATCACATATTTAACTTGCTGAGGAATTTGCTTAGTTTCCGCAGTCCCTGCGCCACGGACATTCTCCTCTGGGCACTCTGTCTCTCTTTAGTACAATATTTTCCTAAGAAATGTAGAAATAAACAACCAACTGAATTAGATAAAATGTGTATTAAATAAATTATAAAATGCAAGTCAGGGCTCACGTGATATGTAATTGAACAGGAAATGCCGCGAACTGGGACAAGAACCTCTTCCTTCTGACACGGCCTTGCGTGAGGGCACTGTTCCGAAAAACACAATATTACGTAACACAACTGACCTAACATATTTCAATCTATTTTTACACTTCTAAACACATAGGCATAACTAAGTAAATAACTCAATAGCATTATCGATTTTTATATTTCGTTACCTTGCTATTTCATTTGACTATTTAACTCATGCCCCAAAAGGGAGTCAATGACCAATCACGTTTCAATGATTTCTGTTTTACAACCAATCAGAGTCGTGTTTCACGAAATATTTATCAGTGTTAAATTTACCATATTAAAGAATGCTCATCCTTTTTACACGCTTTATATTAGCTTGACCTGTATCTATCTATCTATCTATCTATCTATCTATCTATCTATCTATCTATCTATCTATCTATCTATATATCTATCTATCTATCTATCTATCTATGTAACGGAATCTTTAAACGCGATTTTCACCCACTTAAAATCATGGGATCGACTTGAAACTTTGTATACTTGTAGAGGACCCGTGACAATACAATAATTTCATATTTATTTTCTAAAATCCTGGCCATAATCATCAGAAAATCAAAAAACGTGTTTTTGTATCAATGTAACGGAATCTTTCAACGCGATTTTCACCCACTTAGAAACATTCGATCCACTTGAAACTTTATATATGCGTAGAGGACCCGTGACAATACAATAATTTCATATTTTGTTTCTAAAATCCTGGCCAGAATCATCCGAAAATTAAAAAAAAAATGAAAACTGGTATAATAGGTTGCGGATTTGTCGAGTTTTTAGTCAATCGTTGTAAGAGCTCAGTTGGTAGAGCAGTGAACTCTTAGTGGTATATAATTTCAGTATTCCATATGTCGCTGGTTCAAATCCGGCTGGGAGGGTTTTTTATAGAAAAGTATTGATTTTAGCTCATACTACCTAGTATCGAATTTAAAGATATTTACATTTTTATCTTATTCTGTAAAATATTAAAACTAAAAAATACAAAATAAATAATAGTTTTAAAAAACTAAAAGAACACGCTTTATTAGAAAACTAAAAAAATGAAAAATAATTTTAATTTCCAATACGCTGGGATAAAATAAAGTGGTCAACAAAAAAATCATCTCCAACACATATAGAATAAAACTAGAGTTATCACAAGAAGAAAATAATTTTACCATCAAAAGCGTGGGGTGATTTTTATGATTTTTACATTTTCTTCTTAGAGAGCTTACTTTTACCAATATCTGTTTATTATCAAATATATTAATTGATATAGAGCACCCCACGTTTTTGATGGTAAAATTATTTTCTTTTTGTTGATAACTCTAATTTTATTCTATATGTGTTGGAGATGATTTTTTTGTTGACCACTTTATTTTATCCCAGCGTATTGGAAATTAAAATTATTAATATTCTGAACAGGTCTGACCATTATTTTGCAGTGACCGATCCTGTAAGAAATACGGCTACCAGATTGTATATATAGTGCATAGATGTCAACACATAGCGCTTGCAGGAGTTAATATAAAAACATTTGTAGCAATTGATTATACCACCAAAAAAAGAAACCACTGTTTGCACTTTCTTAAATGTATTTTTTCCCAGGTAACAATCCAGAAATAATAATTGTCATATTTACATCATACGACATCAGAAATGAATTAATATACAGTTTGATGTGTTTCATTTTTTCTCCACTAGAGAGCATTCTTACAATATTGCGTTCCTTTGGCAATAAATAGTATGATCTGGTTGCAGTGATAAACAAAATAAAGCAGATGAAGCGTACCTATCGTTTCTCATTTGTTTTCAAACATCGCCGTTTACATTAAATATATAAATATTTAAAATAACTATATTTAAATAATGATTTGTGAGTAAACAGCTTAATTTTATTCGTTAAATAGTCCTAACAAATGCCACTCTTGATTTCCAAATTCTCTAGATAAATTGGAAATCACTCGTGGCATTACTTATGAAGATTGTTTATTTTATACCATGTCATTCTATGATCTTAAAAAAATATAGGAAAATAGAAGATTACAGTGCTATGTAAGTCTACTTAATATTCACAGAATGCTAAGCGACTTCCTCAGTAAAATATTAAAATAAATGAATGCCTTGGCAGGTGTCGCCGTCCTAAACTAAATTACTTTTTTTTTAATTGTAGGCTTTTCAGAATTGAAATTCACAATGGGTTAAGGGGGGTGATGGGTGAAATTTCTATTTCCTACAATTTTTAAGCTACATACTTGATGTTTTGTAGACACATTCACGCGATAACAGGTGATATTATATTAAAGTTTCGTCCTTCTAGGCTTAAAGGGTTTTGAGTTATTGAAGAAAATCCATTTACAAATTTACTTACTTACTTACTTACTTACTCACAGGCACTATCGAACCCGGAGGTTCATGGCCGCACGGACATAAGCTCTCCATACATCCCTATCCTGAGCTAAAGCTGTCCAATCACTCCCTGTATAATCTACTTCCCTCAAATCATAGTTAATGTTATTATCCCACCTCATTCTTGGTCTACCAACTGGGCGTTTTCCCTCTGGCTTTCCTACAAGAAGCTTCCATGCACGTCTTTCATTCCCCATACGTGCAACATGTCCTACCCATCGCAGTCTACGAGACTTAACTGTTCTTATTATATCTGGCTTCCTATAAAGACCATGTAGTTCATTGTTATGTAGTCTTCTCCATTCACCTGTCTGTTCATCTCTCTTTGGTCCAAAAATTTTCCTAAGTACTTTATTCTCAAATACTTGTAATCTCCTTTCCTCTCTTAAAGTAAGAGTCCATGTTTCGCACCCATATAATATAACTGGTAGAATAATAGTTTTATATATTTTCAGCTTAACGTTTTTGAAAGGAGTTGGGACATCAAGAGTCTCTGCAATGCATAATAGCACGCATTTCCAGAATTGAGCCTATGTTTAATTTCTTTGTACATCTCATTCCTATTTGTGATTATTGTTCCTAGGTATTTGAATTCAGCCAATTCCTCAAAATTTCCCTCATTTGTCATTAGCTGTCCATTTCCATTATATAATGTATTTCTACGTGTGACCATATATTTAGTTTTACTGATATTTACTTCTAGTCCTAATTTCTTAGTGTTACTCAATAGTGTGTGCGTGTTGGCCTTTAGTATCTCCTCGCTATCGGCCAGTAGTACTACATCATCAGCATAAACTAACAGCTTATTAATACCATTCAGTTGTAAGCCATCCTCATTCTCTAAAGATTTAATGGCATGCTCTAGTACAAAATTAAATAGTAGAGGAGATAGTGCATCTCCTTGCTCAACCCATTCTGGATTTCAAACGTGTCGGAAAACTGTTTGCCTACACGCACCCTACTCTTTGTGACATTTAGACACATTCGTATAAGTCTAACTAACTTTCTAGGAATTCCGAACTCCAACAGGATACTATATAACTTCTCCCTCTTAATTGAATCATATGCTTTTTTTGAAGTCTACATATAGTTGATGTACAGTACCATTATATTCCCATTTCTTTTCTAAAATCTGCCTTATACTAAAAATCTGATCTGTTGTAGACCTGTTTCTTCTAAATGCACATTGATGATCTCCTAGAATGTCATCAATATAGGGAGTAAGTCTGCTTATTAATATATTTGTTAGAATTTTGTACGAAGTTGAAAGTAATGAGATGCCCCTGTAGTTGATGAAATCAGTTTTATCCTCTTTCTTATAGACTGGTATATGATGATGAATTCTTTTCATTCACCCGTAAGAGCTTCCTTTTCCCAAATAATACTAAGCAACCGGCGTATCAGTCCATCAATTTTTCTCCCTCTGATTTTATCAGCTCTGCTGGGATTTCATCTGAATCTGATGCTTTATACAGCTTAATTTTTTCTATCATCGGCCGCGGTGGACTAGTGGTTATGCTCCTTGCTTCTAGTCCCGAGGGTCGCGGGTTCAAACACGGCCGGGGTCGATGGATTTTTTAGGATGGAAAAATCCAAGGAGCAATTTCTCCAGGAGGGACTTTAAACCGTGGGTCGGGAGTCTGAAGATTTTCAGGCTCGTAAAATATGCTTAAGCCTGAATGAAAAGGCCTCTAAGCTAAATTTACCGAATTTTCCTGTCCTAGTACTACCTTGGTTTCCTAGATGTCAGTACGAGGCGGAACGCTGACCACGGACCACTCCAATGACATCTATACGAAAACAAGTATAACTAAACTAGTGTGGTTCAAATTCTTCCCTGTAGGGGGAGAGCGCCTAAATCTCTGTTAAGGGAAACATGGGCTTACAAGATACAAGAAGATATTACTTAAAACCTTGTGTCTAGTTATACAATAAGTAGGTTCATTTCCGCATTCATTAAGGCTTTCCATTGGTTCCTCAACGAAAACATAGCTTGGGTCTTCCTAACGGTCATTATCTGAATGTGAGGTGTGGGTGATGTTGTGATTTGTAACTTGGGACGTATTGATCACCGGGCGCGCATGCGCTCTCTTTACAATAACACGTTTCACAACAAACAATATCTTCATGCGACGGCATTCAACTGTTTTACAAAACCGCTTTGTTACTTTCGCTTATACAGAGTGATCCAGTGCCTTTGTAGCTTTATTTTGTTACAGAAACCAAAGTTTTTATCTGTGCATGCACGAAATAAAATTGCTAAATGAGAGAATGTATTTCATGTGTAGAACATATGGTTCAGAGACGTAAAGCAAGAACAATCGACAAATTATATTAAACAGAAATGCACTTCTAGCGACGATTTTGAAGAAACAGAAAATTGACAGTGCCTGTCTTAACGTATGTAAAAGAGAATTGAACTGTTAACCGTTCAGACAGAAGACAAATAGAAACTGCAGAAATGAAGTTCTTACGTTCAGTAGCAGGTGCGACAATTTTCGACAGAAAAAGAAATGAAGACTTAAATATTTTTAATTTAACAAATATAATTGACAACGCGAGAAACAACTGGTATTAGCATGTTAAAATAATCCCTCAGCTGTTATTAAAGTACAAACCAATAGGACATAGAAGTGTTGGACGCCCATTTACTAGATGGGAATATTCATTAAATCCCACTTGATGTGAAAACAGGCCAAAAGGTCTAATTTCATAAAGCAGAAGAAGAAGAATTTAGGAACAATGTTAAAAGAAAAGTATTAATGATATTAAACATGTCAAAGCAAAAATCGAGGTGTTGCTGTGTCGTGGACACGGCCGTATGTTTTCGTAAATACGTGTACATAACGAGTAATATTTTCTTCGAGCATATTATATGTATGTGGTCGGCCCAGCTGCAGATATACTGGCGCCGTCGTTGATCCGCTCGGACCATTCATTCTTTTACGTTCCCGACACCGCTGCATGCTGTCATATGGTACCACTAGATTGCTCTTGATAACCCCTTTCCATCCTATACGATCTCTGGACTCTGGGATGGAGACGCATAGTTGGGGCGGTGTAGCAACTGTGTGTACTTATTTAAGTCCAAATAAATAAAAAAAACCCTGTGCCATCGGCGACAATATTGAGTGTTAATTACACTCATCCCCGGGAAATGAGCTCATTGCAGGGGCAATGTAAAACTATCCGTACTCTCTTCCAGACCTGTTTTATTTATTTTTAAAAGTTGGGTTTCAAGCGAATAGTGATCTGTATGTAACAAAATGGCGGAAGCAGTTAGTCAAGTCATTAACCCTTAAATTCGTAACGTATCCTTTTGGATACATCAGTGAGTTTAATTAATTTATTATTTTAAATAAATCAGAAGAAAACGAACAAAAATAAACCACTTAAATGTGTGTCCAATCATACAATATACACAATAATAACAGTTATACAAGATTACGTTTTCAGTGCGGTCCGCCACATTCAAATATCTAACTGAAGAAATTTGTTTTTTGACAATTTAAGGGTTAATAGCAGTGCAGAAAAACAGTTATTGTACATGTGTAAATACATTCCACCTCAGTTCCGTGAATTCTAATCAGAATCTTAGAGAAATTGAGAGACACAAAGAATGTAACGAAAATAACATTAAATTGAAAAAAAAAAATCTGTAAACTGATTAAGACAAATGTTTCTAACTGAATCAGTGTGAAATATGTATTTTTTGTTTCTTATTGTAGCATTTATAGTTAAATATGTGTTAGATACTCTATAGAGATAGATCCACTTTTGTATTCAATTCTGTATTAAATTGTTAAATATTTAGTTATTAGCAAGTTATTTTGCATTCAAATTGTCTGTATATGTTTCCAATAGGAGGAGAGATTAAAATGTATGTGATATAATAAAGGTAACAGCCTCAAAATGAACATTATACGTTTTTTTGTTTAGTTTGTAGGTTAGATCTGTTTTCGGGGCAACTATTCAATTCTATTCTTCATTTTATTAGCTATAACAAACAATTTTTGTTTTAGATAAAATGAAGAAAGTTCACTGGAGAAAAAGCAAATATGTGATGCATCGCGCGCGCCCATCGCAGTCTACGAGACTTAACTGTTATTATATATGACTTCCTATAAAGGCCATGTAGTTCATTGTTATGTAGTCTTCTCCATTCACCTATCTGTTCATCTCTCTTTGGTCCAAAAATTTTCCTAAGAACTTTATTCTCAAATACTCGTAATCTCCTTTCCTCCCTTAAAGTAAGAGTCCATGTTTCGCACCCATATAATATAACTGGTAGAATAATAGTTTTATATATTTTCAGCTTAACGTTTTTTGAAAGGAGTTGGGACATCAAGAGTCTCTGCAATGCATAATAGCACGCATTTCCAGAATTGAGCCTATGTTTAATTTTTTTGTGCATCTCATTCCTATTTGTGATTATTGTTCCTAGGTATTTGAATTCAGCCACTTCCTCAAAATTTCCCTCATTTGTCATTAGCTGTTCATTTCCATTATATAATGTATTTCTACGTGTGACCATATATTTAGTTTTACTGATATTTACTTCCAGTCCTAATTTCTTAGTGTTACTCAATAGTGTGTGCGTGTTGGCCTTCAGTATCTCCTCGCTATCGGCCAGTAGTAAGTTCCCCCACTAGGTAGGTAATTTGTAATATTTCACTAGAGTTATTTATAGGTTGGCAACCCGGAAGTTCAGGAAATTGAACTTTCAATCATGGTAGCCATTGCTGTAAGTACGGCAGAACACAGTATCGTGCAAAAAATAAATTGGAGTCGCTGAGAAATTGTTGTAGTTTAGGCGGTTATTGCGTGACGAAGTTTTTATTTATAATCAGTGTTAACAAGAGTTTTAACGTGCCTCCTGTGTCAGGCTGGTACAAGATCGCGTGTTCTGCGTGTTATTGATGCTTTATGCAAATTCATTTCACCCCCCCCCAAGTCATGCGCTGCGTCTTCCACACGAGCAATTGTTCATATCAGTCTGTGGATCCCATTTCTCCCTGCTCACTTATCTCTGCATCGTTCAGTTCAGTGAACTGTTCCTCTATCAAATCACTACCTATTTAAACCTTAATCTAGTAATGTATCTGTAAGATACATCCATCTCATATATTTAATATTGTTTCACTCTGACCAGATGATGATCCGAATTACAGTCTGTCCCTCTAACTGATCTAACATCAATGATGCTACTGTGCCAGCGTTTATCCACTAATACATGATCTATCTGGTTCCGAGTTTCTCCATCTGGGGACGTCCAGGTGTATTTATGAATATCCTTATGCTGAAATGTTGTGCTCTTAACAATCAGATTCTTTGATGTGGCAAATGTGACTAATCTAACCCCGTTGTCGTTACTATCTTCATGAAGACTGAATTTGCCTATTGTTGGTTTGAATATATCTTCCCGCCCCACTTTTGCATTAAAATCTCCTAAGACAATTTTCATATGATATCGTGAAAGGCTATCAAATAAGCATTCTAATTCTTCATAGAACTCATCCTTGATCTTGTCATCTTTATCTTCTGTGGGGGCATGTACATTTACAATTATAAAATCATGTCGTTTACCCTTTAGAATTATGTATGATATCCTATCACTAACAAACGTAATATCTCGGATAGCGGACCCAATGTTCAATTCTCGTGTAATGGCTGGACGATAAAAATATAACTTGCCTTTTTTTTTACCGTAAAATTCATTAATTAATAAGTTCGCAAGAAGACTCCTCACTGTCATCTGTTGCGGCTCAAGAAGCGTGCATTATGACGTCACATAGTAATCGCGCGGAATTTGTCGGTAATGCAGATGACTACACATTTGACATAAAAAGTTCTTATAACCGATCGCAGCGCCATCTACCCGATCCACTTGTGAATCTAAACCATCCAGACCCACTCAAAACACACACAAAATTTCATCAAAATCGGTCTGGTCGTTTAGGCAGTAAACCTTCACATCTAATTGTCTGATTTCGCTATTTTTGGATAATACCTACTAAGTCAGTACAATACCTACTTCGGTTTATTTTAATAGGATATACTGAGTTTCGTTGTGAAACATCGAAAATTGTGACCGCTAGAGCGATTTTTAAATTTTCACTTCAGGTGAACTCCTACACCTAATGGTTTTAGAGGGTCCAATTGTGAATCTAAACCATTCAGGGGTCCAATCTGACACACACACTATTTCATCAAAAGCGGTCCATTGTTTAGGCAGTTTTTAATTTCGGATTTCAAGTAAACCTCCACTTCTAATTGTCGGATTTCGATCATTTTTTGACAATACCTACCTCGGTTTGTTTCAATACGATATACTGAGTTTCGTTGTGAAACATCGAAAAATGTGACCGCTAGAGCGATTTTTAAATTTTCCCTTCAGGTGAACTCCTACATCTAATGGTTTTAGAACATAATAGGTAACGTCTAACATTCGCCGCATCTGAAAACCCGTTTATATAAATTTTCACGAAGATCGGCTGAACGCTTTAGAAGACTATAAAAGACAAACAGACAGACATACATTAATTTTTATAAATATAAATAAAACAATAGGAATGAAACGAGTAGAATTTATTTAAATTTATGTCAAATTACACAATAATGTACAATAATAACTTAGAGTTTTACATAATTTTGTTTTCATTGCGGTCCGTAACTTTTAAATAACTGGCAGAAGAAATTACTGTTTTGTCAATTTATCGGTTAATAATGAATATTTGATTCTTTATGGAGTGTGAATTCGGCCGCGGTGGTCTAGTGGTTATGTTCCTTGATTCTGGTCCCGAGGATCGCGGGTTCAAACCCGGCCGGGTTCGATGGATTTTTTAGGATGGAAAAATCAAGTAGCAAGTCCTCCGGGACGGACTTTAAGCCGTGGGTCCCGAGTATGAACATTTTCAAACTCGTAAAAGATCCTTAAGTCCGAATAAAGAGGCCTCTAAGTAAATTTTACCGACCTTAATCCTAGTAATACCTTAGTTGTGTACTAGATGTCTCATTGGGTCGGTGTGTTGACCGCATACCATTCATGACATCTGTAGGGAAACAAGCGTAACTAAATTAACTTATCTAGTAACTCCTAACAAAGAAGAAATTGACTCCAGCATTGGTCTGTTGGGCCATTGTAGATAGATACAAGGTTACAATCTACATAGGCCCGTATAAAAACGAAGGTATGTCTGTCATTTATAAGCTTCTAAACCGTTCAACCGATCTTCGTGAAAATTTGTATGTACAGGTTTTCAGATGCGACGAGTGTTTAGCCGTTATCTATTATGTTCTAAAATAATTAGATGTATGAGTTCACCTGAAACGAAAATTTAAAAATCGCTCTAGCGATCGCAATTTTCTATGTTTCACAACAAAACTCGGAATCAACTTTTATAAGATTCATGATGTGTTCCGTTGAGGTATTATTCAAAATTAATATAAAATTATGGAATATTCACCTGAAAGGTCCGTCTCCTCAACTTAATTAATCATTTAACTGTAGCGCTTTCGAGACTTGTTCCATCATCGGCAGGATTCAAAACTGGTGTTTCACTGAAGATCTGGTAGAGGGGGTTGCATGTATTGGGTTCGTTTTCGTTTATCAGGCTGTCGTTGTTGTGAGCTGCTTTCATGATTTCCATCTCTTCGAGTACGTTTATCTTCGCTGGATTATTTTCTCTGTGCATTACTGTTAGGGTGTTTTCAATATTTAACATGCGATGTCCTTCATGGATAACGTGTTTTGCATAGCTTGATTTCCCTTCTGTGTGAATGAAGTCTCGAAAATGTTCTTTGAATCTGATGTTAAAACTCCTGTTTGTCCTTCCTATATAAAAATTTGTTGCAGTCCTTACATGTCAGTTTATAAACTCTTTGCTGTTGAAAATGTTATTTTCTTCAATGTTATTGTTTATTATTATTAACTCGGAATATACTATTAAAATGAAGCAAATTAGGTATTATACAAAAATGACTGAAATCCGAGGAGGTTTACTTGAAATCCGAAATTAAAAACTGCCTAAACAACTGGACCGATTTTGATGACATTTTCTGTGCGTGTGTGTTTGTGAGTCGGTCCCTGGATGGTTTAGATTCACAACTGGACCCTATAAAATCATTAGGTGTAGGAGTTCACATGAAGTGAAAATTTAAAAATCGCTCTAGCGGGCAAAAATTTCGATGTTTCACAACGAAACTCAGTATATCCTATTAAAATAAACCGAGGCAGGTGTTATCCAAAAATGAGCGAAATCAGACAATTAGAAGTGGAGGTTTAGCTGAAATCCGAAATTAAAAACTGCGTAAACGACTGGACCAATTTTGATAAAATTGTATATGTGTGTTTGAGTGGGTCCCTGGACAGTTTAGATTCACAATTGAACCGGTAGATGGTGCTGCGATCGGGTTTTAGGATTTTTTATGTCAAATGTGTAGTCATCTGCATTACCGACATATTCCGCGCGACTACAGTGTGACGTCATAATGCAAGCTTCTTGAGCCAGAACAGATGACAGTGAGGAGTTTTCTTGCGAACTTACTAATTAGTGAATTTTATGGTGAAAAAGTAACTTAAATTTTTATCGTCCGGCCATGACACGAGAATTGAGCGTTCGGGCATGATGACGTCTCCGGGTCCGCTGGTAATATATAAAGATGTAAGCATTATATTAATTTCGAGATGAGTTCCACTTGTATTGGAAACAAACTTGCATAAGAGATTACTCCCTCAACTTAGTGTATTGGGGGACTATGGCACTACTTTTACCCGCCATATGACTGAATTGTGTACAGAACTGTCATCGATAGAAACATTGTTCTTAGGTAACATCGCATTTTACAGGAAATAAGTCTGAATACAACATAAATGGTGCCAGTAATTAGGAACTTCCTCTATTTCTTGTTTCTTTGTGACAAAAATATAATAATAATAATAATAATAATAATAATACTGATAATAATAATAATAGTCCACCGCTGTGGTCTCGAGGTAGCGTGCTGCCTTGTCACGCAGCGGGCCCAGGTTCGATCCCCGGTCGGGGCAGTTTTTCTGGGTGAGGTTTTTATCGGGGTTTTTCCTCACCTGTAAGACAAATGTGAGGAAAACTTTAAGGCCCAAACGGCCCCGGAAATCATATGGCCATCATCATCATCCATATCATTATCATTCTTACCATTATCATTATCACCACATCTACACAATTCCCTAGTAAAGCTGCAAGCATAGCATGAAAATGCTATGATTGCAGTGAAGGACCTGCCTTCGGGCAGAATTACTATGGATGGATACTAATAATAATAATAATAATAATAATAATAATAATATAATAATAATAATAATAATAATAATAATAATACTTACTTACTTACTGGCACTATCGAACCCGTAGGTTCATGGCCGCTCGGACATAAGCTCTCCATATATCCCTATCCTGAATAATAATAATAATAATAATAGTAATAATAATAATAATGATAATAATGCTTTATTTTAGCTGGCGGAGTTAAGGCCACTCAACCAGTGAATAGTAAAATTATACAAAAATTACGTACATATTACAATTTTAAGATATTATTAAAATACAAACTAAACAAAATACAAAGATGATGTGATCTAATACTAACAAAAACATAGAATATAATAAAATTCTTCTTCTTCTTCCTTTCATGTGATAGACCTAGTGGTCTGTTCCGGTCTCAATCCAACGTTTGAAGGGTCTGCCCAGAGATCTCTTGCCTGGTGGTTGGTAATTTAAGATCTGACGTGGTATTCTTGTTCTGCTCATTCTTCTTACGTGGGATTTCCAGTTGTTTCTGTATTTTTGTACATATTCCATGACTGATTCTGTTTGTAATTTGAGACTTTTTATTAAGGGAAGGCATCACAACAGGTTAGTGGCCTGAAGTTAGCAAGTCCAGTGGTGGGGTTGGCACCTTAGGCCTCTGGACAGGCGTGGTTATGATACAGCATTTACTCTGTATCTTGATGGAACCGTGACTCGGTCCCCATAGCCAGGTTGCACCACGAGCAGGTGGGGTTGGGATTTAGATACGAGAGTTTATGTAGAATGCACTTCATCTTTTGTAACCCATAATAACATTAAAATGATATACAATAAAATTAAGTAAGTCAACAGTGGTTTTGTTGCCCTTGATATACGATTAATTTCGGATATATTTATGCTCACAATTCATGAAACTATCAATGATTTTGGAAGATTTGCTCTGTTTTTTTTTAAAATCTTTATTTTCATTTTACACTACAAAAATCGGAAAATATGAAAAGAAATAACACATATATTTATAATGTCAATTGTGTTTTTTTTTTTTGAAAAATTAGTATACACTGACGTAAATAGAAAGAAAAAATGTCGAAAACCCATGTTATACTTCAGTGAAACACCTTTTATAAGATTTTCTTCTATAATTTTTTAGGGGACAATCTGTTATTAAAGACCAGCAGTAATCTGCCATCATGTGACGGTCCCATTTACCCTGATACCTGTCCTCTATTACTTTTAGATCCTGGTGAAAATGCACTCCCTGTTCGTCGCTATAATTTCCTAAATTATCCGGAAATGTATCCAGGTGACTGTGGAGAAAGTGTAACTTTATACTCATATTTGCTCCCAGAATCTTGAAGCTTATCAACATGTTTTACACAATTTCTTTATAATTTGGTGTTTTATAGTTACCTAGGAAATGTTCTACTACCAATACAAAACCCTTCCAAGCTTCACTTTCCGGAAGTCATAACTTTGATAAAATTTGCATCTTTCATCAATTGCCGAATTTGAGGACCATCAAATATTCCGCCTTTTAACTTTTACAAAACTGAGCTTAGGAAATTTTCTGCAAATATATTTGAAACATTTTCCTTCCTTGTCCAACGCTTTGACGAATTGTTTTATCACATCCAGATGCACGTCGTGAGTACTTTAATTTTGTCAAATAACTGAGATCATGGCCGATGTGCGGAGTGAGGGGTGTGAGAGTGGGGATCACGTGATGTTTGTATGCGTGAAAAAATGCGCAGAAATCAAATGATGACTGGAAACATAAGTTTTATTAGTAACAAGCCGAGTACTGTTCAAGATATAAGATACGCAAAAACCATAAAAACTAGAGCACATTCAGCACTTTCATGAATATATTCGTAAACTGCGCACTTGAAAACATAGAAATTCGCTGAGATATCCAGGGCAACAATGTTTTTTTGTAGAGTTGTGTTATTTATAGAATGCTGTATCAGTTGTTATGCAGTTAATGTTTTCATTGTGTGGAACTTAAGATATCAGTTAATTTGTATTTAAATAATGATAGCGATAGGAAGTGAGTTCCAGCTCTGGCCATAGGCATATATATGGACCTACCCGATTAGAATCAGATATCAAAAGACAGGTGAATGGAGCAGACTACATAACAGTGAGCTACATGATTTTTATGGGAAACCAGATGTAATAAGAACAGTTAAGTCTCGTAGACTACGATGGGCAGGACATGTGGCACGAATGGGGAATGAAAGAGGAGCTTGGAAACTCCTTGTAGGAAAACTAGAAGGAAAGCGCCCAGTTGGTAGACCAAGAATCAGGCGAAAGAATAACTAATCATAATTTGAAAGAAGTTCATTATACAGGGTATGATTCGAAAAACGTGAGCTGAGCCATGAACCTAAGGATTTCAACACTGCTAGTGAGTTAGTTATACCAATTTTCATATTTACTTCAAATTTTCGTAATTTTTAAACACACATTTTCTCTATTTTACTGCCTATTTACTGGATTTTAAGTGCCTATTTTAGCCTAAATATATTCCTGGAATTCCCGGGCTCTTGTCATAACAAAACAAAACTGACGCAGTAAATGTTACGCTTGCGCAACGCGAAATTCGCTGTCTTCTTCACAAACAAGTGACTAACGCAGTAGAGGCAACAAGGTTAACTTTGGTTCTAGATTTGGAAGATACCAGTAAACTGTACTTACCGCCTACAGTATGTACTTCACTATCAACATGCGACCCCGGCGCAAAAATAGCAGCTGCCCCCCCCTTTTTTACGGAATTTATCCACAACAACAAAATAATACAATAAGGGAAATAATCTTCTTCTTCTTCATCTTCTTCCGAATGCAGTACTGGGTGATGATGCCCGTTCTGCGACTACAAAAACTGATCTTTCCATCGGTTGAAGGGTCTTCCGAGGTCTCTTTTGCCTTTAGGGTTGAGGTGGTAAATCATCTTTGGTAAACGGGAATTTGACATTCTCTGGACGTGTTGGAACCATTTAATCTGATAATTTTGTATATGTTCAACCATTTCCCTACTATTCCACTGCATCCTTATCTCATCACTTTTCATTCTATCCCTTAATGTTACTCCAGTTAGTGATCGGAGGAATCTCATTTGTGAACTATTAATGCGGGATTTATCTTTTGCTCGAAGGGAAATAATGAATGTAGAAAAGGATATTATGGAAGAGATTGAAGATATCCAATTAAGATGGTATGGACATATAATGAGAAGAAGGGACACACAAGCAAACAAAGAAGTATTGAAATGGATACCTCCTGGAAAAGGAAAACGTGGTAGACCAAAGCCAATGTGGATAAAGGGAATTCAAGACAACATGAAGAAGATAAATATGACAGAGGCAGACACGCAAGATCGGGAAGGTTTTAGGCTATAAAGAGAGTTGTAGTAGTAGGACTTTATTAGACAAAAAGTAAGATATTTACAATATTATTTACAAATATGGGTCGCACGGGCAGTAAGCCGTACGTGCTGTTGACAGTCCGTTACAAGTAATAATTGGTACTAGTGTAAAGAAAAATAAACAACAAAAACAGCAATAACATTACAATTACATAAAGAAAACACAATAATAATATTACAATTAAATAATAACACAATAGCATTATACACTAATTAATTTATATATAATTGTTAATAATTAATGGTATTGCATTTTGATAACATATATTTATTCATGAATGAGTGTTGTCCTTATTTTTCGCGTTTTGTCCAGAAATTTACCGAGGTTTATCCAATTTTCTGGATTTACCAATAACTCGTAGCATGCCAATCTTTCCCGATTTGAATTTAGAAATCTTTCCGGTAATAACTGAGTTGTAATACTCAACCCCTTCATCCTTTGTAGTGAAAAACGTGTTTTCTCGGAACTTTTTGTACGCTTAAATGACTTACCGCTGCCTAAACCATAACATGTACACCAAATGAATATCTTAAAAAATCCCGGGCAGCATATGTTTATCTTTTACGGATAACTCTCAATAACCATTTTTGTTTTTCAACTCATTTATGCCAAGAAGATCGGGAAAAATTACATTCCCGGACAACGCCGGGTAATCATCACAGGGTATCTAAAAATAATTACGATATAAATGTATAATTATTTTTCTTTTTACTTATTCAACTAAATGTAAAAACGCATTATAATTTATTTAGGCGTAGCACCACACGTCGGGTATTAGCTATTGCTTTATAAATCTTTAATTTGTCTATTGCATTTCAGCCTCTAACGCGCTTTGTCCGCAGAGAAATATTTCTGCATTCTGTAAATCATCCTTTCGAATGTATGTTTTTCTTGTACATTTAATAGTTGATTCCATTAATTTTTCCATCTATTTAATAAAATCTTAGAATCTAAGATCATATTCTTCCCAATTTACATTCCTAATTTATTAATTAAATAAAAATAAAACTTAGTTTTATTTGATTTTCATATTTATTTAAGATATAATTCAGTGACAGCTGTTTCGGTACACTGAATTATATCTTAAATAAATATGAAAATAAAAAAAAACATAGTTTTATTTTTGTTTAATTAATTAATATGGATTTTCATCAAGTAAACACCAACTCAATTGATTATTCCTAATTTTATTCGTTATAGCCTGAAACCCTTCTATATTAATTCCCTCATTTTTTTTTTCGTTTATTCCAAGCTTGTTAATCTTTTCCCTCAAATATTCCCTCATTTTATTCTTTAAAAATCTTGTGGTTTATTGTCTAATGTTACCCAACTGTTCTAAATGTACTTAATTTGGCTTGTATATGCGGTTCATTTTGGTAGTTTGCAAAACAATGATCTCTCTGTACATTTGTTTGGGTCAGTAATAACAGAATTGTAAGATCAGGCATAACATTGTGTTGCAGTGACTTGGCCAGCAACAATATCACAGAGCTGACAGAGGGCGCGTTTGCTGATCTGCTGCACCTGGAAGAGCTGTGAGTATCAGTTGATAATTGTGTTGTTAATTAATAATTACTATATAAATTGTCAGGAACAGAATGTCTAGAAGAACTGTGATACAGTATCAGCCACATTGGATCGTTTGAGGAAGAACTACTCGAGAACAGCAGCATTTCTTCCAGATCATAAGTAATTTTAAAATTAACACATGGAAGGATAAATACATTAATTAAGAATAGAAACTGTATTTTATTATTATTATTATTATTATTATTATTGATAACTTTCGCCCAGTATTGAATTACGACGCTAATGATCTGACTGATGATAACTGATTCCCGTTCGTCCCACTGCGGAGACGCGGGTGCTTCCCTAGTGGGAAATTTCTTAACGATACCAATTCATTTACTCTTATTTCCCTACAGATGTCATAAATGAGACATCTAGTAGGCAACTGACCTCTGTTTCCAAGCTCAAGGTTCTTTTACGAGCCTGATAATTTGCAGAGTCGGGACTCACAGCTTGAAGTCCCTCCCCGAGGACTTGTTCCTTGAATTCTTCCATCGATTATTAAATAATGTAGTTAAATAAAATAATAACTAATTACCTATATATTTTGAATGTTGTGTGGTATTGCAGGGTTCTGACAGACAACACGCTGAGACACATTCACCACAGAGCGTTCTACAGCAACAAGAAGCTCAAGCGCCTGTGAGTACACGTGCCCTCAGTACTTCACAATCAATTTACAACATACTCATTTTCTCAAATATGTAACTAACTAATGAACAGGGAAATTATTTTAAGGTGCAAATTTTCACAGTAATATAATGTAGGGTTAAAAACTATAATATAGTTACCTTGTAGGCCCTTCTCCTCAACTTAAGTTCTTTTAAAACTCTGTAGGCCTTTCGGGACTAGTCCCATCTTCAGCAGAATGCATTAGGTCCGTTCTTGTTGACCCTTGTTGAATCACTGACTTGGTTGTGAGAATTTTGTACAGAGGAGTGTGTGGATTAGGTGTGTATTCATTGAGAATCAGGTTGTTGTTGATTTCTCTTAGGATTGCGATTTCCTCCAGTATATTTATTCTCGTTGGAATGTTTTCTCTATGTACTATTGTGAGGGTGTTATCGATGTTATGCATATGGTGTCCAGCTTGAATTACATGTTTTGCGTAACTTGATTTTCCTCCATTGTAAACGAAATCTCTGAAATGTTCCTTGAATCTAATGTTGAAGCTTCTGTTGGTTTTCCCAATGTAGAATTTATTGCAGTCTGTACGTGTTAATTTGTAGATGCCTTTATTGTTGAATTCATCTCTGTACAAAATTCTCACAACCAAGTCAGTGCTTCAACAAGGGTCAACAAGAGCGGACCTAATGCATTCTGCTGAAGATGGGACTAGTCCCGAAAGGCCTACAGAGTTTTAAAAGAACTTAAGTTGAGGAGACGGACCTACAAAGCAACTATATTATAGTTTTTAACCGTACATTATATTACTGTGCACTAATACCTCAACGGAAAATCACCATGAATTTTACTAGTGCAAATTTTGGTGGTAAAAGGGGGAAGAAAGGTTCTGAAAATACATAGAAAAAGGTGCAAAAAAGGCTGCTGAAACAATTGAATTAAGGTTTAAACCAATTACATTAACTCAGTTTATATAACCATGCGCATCATTTTGCACCAAATGTTTCTTCTTTGTAGAGTCCATAAGAGGTAATTCATAGTTGTTTAGTTTATTGCAATATTTACTTCGCAGATGGAAGATCGAAGAATGATGCAATCAGTTTCGTTAAATTGCGTTTTGAATTGTTCTGAAAGTGCATACAACTTATCCTTCTTAACATTCGCCATGTTATTGTTGTGAAAACCCAGTTGTAACACTAATAAAAATACGTTGTGGTTCAGACTAGTAAAACACAGCCAACAACAAGTCGGTAGATAGAAAACTGTTAAATTATTGCCAGTTTTAACTGAACTTACTTTAAACTGTTACAGCAACACTGTTCACATTTAAATTTGACTTCACAGCTGCAGATTGTTGCTGTGATATAAATTACTCGTGGTTTACATAAATTATATTTTAATATGTATTATTTACTATTGTTGACATCACAGCTGCAGATTAGCCATTGTTTCTGGGGTATAAATTACGTAAATTATATTTTAATATTTATTATTTACTATTGTTGACATCACAGCTGCAGATTAGCCATTGTTTCTGGGGTATAAATTACGTAAATTATATTTTAATATGTATTATTTACTATTGTTGGCATCACAGCTGCAGATTAGCCATTGTTTCTGGGGTATAAATTACGTAAATTATATTTTAATATGTATTATTTACTATTGTTGGCATCACAGCTGCAGATTAGCCATTGTTTTGGGGTATAAATACGTAAATTATATTTTAATATTTATTATTTACTATTGTTGACATCACAGCTGCAGATTAGCCATTGTTTCTGGGGTATAAATTACGTAAATTATATTTTAATATTTATTATTTACTATTGTTGACATCACAGCTGCAGATTGACCATTGTTTCTGGGGTATAAATTACGTAAATTATATTTTAATATGTATTATTTACTATTGTTGGCATCACAGCTGCAGATTAGCCATTGTTTCTGGGGTATAAATTACGTAAATTATATTTTAATATGTATTATTTACTATTGTTGGCATCACAGCTGCAGATTAGCCATTGTTTCTGGGGTATATATAATTACGTAAATTATATTTTAATATGTATTATTTACTATTGTTGGCATCACAGCTGCAGATTAGCCATTGTTTCTGGGGTATAAATTACGTAAATTATATTTTAATATGTATTATTTACTATTGTTGGCATCACAGCTGCAGATTAGCCATTGTTTCTGGGGTATAAATTACGTAAATTATATTTTAATATGTATTATTTACTATTGTTGGCATCACAGCTGCAGATTAGCCATTGTTTCTGGGGTATAAATTACGTAAATTATATTTTAATATGTATTATTTACTATTGTTGGCATCACAGCTGCAGATTAGCCATTGTTTCTGGGGTATAAATTACGTAAATTATATTTTAATATGTATTATTTACTATTGTTGGCATCACAGCTGCAGATTAGCCATTGTTTCTGGGGTATAAATTACGTAAATTATATTTTAATATGTATTATTTACTATTGTTGGCATCACAGCTGCAGATTAGCCATTGTTTCTGGGGTATAAATTACGTAAATTATATTTTAATATGTATTATTTACTATTGTTGGCATCACAGCTGCAGATTAGCCATTGTTTCTGGGGTATAAATTACGTAAATTATATTTTAATATGTATTATTTACTATTGTTGGCATCACAGCTGCAGATTAGCCATTGTTTCTGGGGTATAAATTACGTAAATTATATTTTAATATGTATTATTTACTATTGTTGGCATCACAGCTGCAGATTAGCCATTGTTTCTGGGGTATAAATTACGTAAATTATATTTTAATATGTATTATTTACTATTGTTGGCATCACAGCTGCAGATTAGCCATTGTTTCTGGGGTATAAATTACGTAAATTATATTTTAATATGTATTATTTACTATTGTTGGCATCACAGCTGCAGATTAGCCATTGTTTTTCTGGGGTATAAATTACGTAAATTATATTTTAATATGTATTATTTACTATTGTTGGCATCACAGCTGCAGATTAGCCATTGTTTCTGGGGTATAAATTACGTAATTATATTTTAATATGTATTATTTACTATTGTTGGCATCACAGCTGCAGATTAGCCATTGTTTCTGGGGTATAAATTACGTAAATTATATTTTAATATGTATTATTTACTATTGTTGGCATCACAGCTGCAGATTAGCCATTGTTTCTGGGGTATAAATTACGTAAATTATATTTTAATATGTATTATTACTATTGTTGGCATCACAGCTGCAGATTAGCCATTGTTTCTGGGGTATAAATTACGTAAATTATATTTTTAATATGTATTATTTACTATTGTTGACATCACAGCTGCAGATTAGCCATTGTTTCTGGGGTATAAATTACGTAAATTATATTTTAATATTTATTATTTACTATTGTTGACATCACAGCTGCAGATTGACCATTGTTTCTGGGGTATAAATTACGTAAATTATATTTTAATATTTATTTAATATTGTTGACTTCTGATTAAGATTTTAAAAATATGTTCAAGAAGAAAAAAAAATACATTTTTCTGTCCTATCTTTTAAAAACACAGAGAAGAGTGGAGGAAACGGTGCTGAAGCAAAAAAAAAAAGGGGGGGCAAAATATAGTAATCTCAGGAAAAGGTGCAACAAATTGTGTTGATTTCACTTCATTTCATCCCTCCAAACACATTTATTGAACTATTGGGAAACAGCTATATTTTTGGAAAGGTGCCGCACCTCAAAATCCTTTCTCTACTAATGAGTACATCCCTATCCTGGGCTAATGTTTTCCAATCATTCCCTGTATAATCTACTTCCCTCAAATCATAGTTAATGTTATTCTCCCACCTCATTATTGGTCTGCCAACTGGTTGCTTTCCCTCTGGTTTTCCTACAAGAAGTTTCCATGCACATCCTTCATTTCCCATTCGTGTCACATGTCCTGCCCATCGCTGTCTACGAGACTTAACTGTTCTTATTATATCTGGCTTCCTATAAAGACCATGTAGTTCACTGTTAGGTAGTCTTCTTCTGTTCATCTCTCTTTGGTCCAAATTTTTTCCTAAGAACTTTATTCTCAAATACTTGTAATCTCCTTTCCTCCCTTAAAGTAAGAGTCCATGTTTCGCATCCATATAATATAACTGGTAGAATAATAGTTTTATATATTTTCAGCTTAACGTTTTTTGAAAGGAGTTGGGACATCAAGAGTCTCTGCAATGCATAATAGCACGCATTTCCAGAATTGAGCCTATGTTTAATTTCTTTGTGCATCTCATTCCTATTTGTGATTATTGTTCCTAGGTATTTGAATTCAGCCACTTCCTCAAAATCTCCCTCATTTTGTCGTTAGCTGTCATTCATGTGACGCTGTTACACAATTTACTTTATAAATTCCTAGTAATATTTCCTATTATTTTAAACAGGAAGAAGAAGACCAGGACGTCCACTCAAAAGACTTCTGGATGGTGTTTCTCTTGAGGCCGAAACAGGTCAACAAATGGCCTAAATTCGTGAATGTACTATGATGATGATGATGATTTTAAACATTTTGTAACGATTATCAAAACAGTTTATTTTTGCAGTTCTTAAACATTTATATATGTGTGTGTGTATTCTTGAACTGAAGGGCTTAAGGCAGTAACATGATAAGCCACATTGTGTTAAGAAATGCCATTTATTACAATGATAGCAAATAAATGTATTGAAATATCCATAAAAGCATTTGTAAGTTAAAACATATAGACACACAATGTATTAACAACAATACTGTACAATTAGTATTTATAATTTTTTGAAACATTAAAATCCTTATATCACAGAAAGAACAATATGTGGCTTATCGAGTTATTGTCCTGAGCCCTTCAGTTCTACTAAATTATGAAGTAAGATGTTTAACTGACTCAAGAATGTATTAAAATGAAGATCATAGCGTTACTTCCAATTGAGGCGCTTAGAATAATAACGGCAGATCCCAACCAAAGTTAATTTTGAGATAAATGCAACTTTCTGTTTCTTTCCAAAACGTGACAAGTAGTTAACATTACGACTTGATGTTTTTCTGGGTGTTTAAATTAAGGGATTTCAAGTCTATGTGCAATTTCTTGAATATTTGTGATTAATAGTTTTCCTGATTTTGTGTTGTTTATTAGAACAAAAAATGTACAAAGCAGAAAAAAATGGTGTAACATTGACTTTTCCTTCATTTAACATCTTGAAATACCTAATCCAGCTCTATTTCCAAATCTTCACATTTTTCATCATCATCAACATCATCATGAAGAAGACTGTTATAAAAAATCATGATAGATGGGTGGTACATGTTTCAATAATTTCATCAGGTCATTGTATTTATATGTCTCTCTCTAAACTTTGAGACGCCCAAAATAAATAGTTAAACCTTAGAAAGTATTGTGTTTTGAAAGCACTAATTAGAGGTTAAACTCCTCTTTTAACTTTATGACTACTTAAATATGTTCACTAAATAATAAGGGAAATAAAAAAAAGTTTAAAACCCATAAAAAACAATATATAATTTAAAGATAAAGGTAAAAAGCTCTTTCACGCCAAGAGCACTGTATTTCTGCTGTAACTTAAACAATGGGACACGAACGTGTTGCGGACATAAAGTAAAACACTCATCGTGTGGGATATGTCATTTTTACACTGAGAATATGTTCGTTTTCACTACGGACAAATTTTAAAGGTGGAAAAAATGAGAGCTTTAGCATAACCCGATTCCGATTGAGGGTCTTTCCACTTTTCAGCGGTTGCCCTTTTACCAGCCGGCTGCTGGCCCTTCACATCCACATGTGTCAATCACAGAGGTAGATGATCAACAGCCAGTGTAGGGGTGACATGTGGTTAGCATGTCGAGTCCCCCAGCCGTTATAGCTGGTTCCTCAACCTGGAGCCGCTACTTATTGTAGCTACCCAATTGCCTCACGATGCTGGGTGGGCACCGGTCCCATACTGACCGAAATACCATGAGAAAATGTCTTCCCCCGTGGAGACTCGAACCAGCGCAAGTCCCGTAGCTCTGCGCCAAGGCTTCCTACCTTAACCGCTCCGCTACGGCATAACCCAATTAGTTTGATACTTCATCATATGATAGGTAGATGGCAGTTGTGCACAGCCATGCTTCTATCTGAAAATTCGTTGTCGGTTAGGATCTGCCGTTATTATTCTGAGCGCCTCAAATTGAAATATAAATTAACTCATATCGTTTAATATGTTTAAAAGATTATATTCGTCAACCATTTTGTTTGGTTGAGTCGTACTTGCTCATATACAAGGCTAAAATACTAAGCTCTGATATACAATATGAAGAAAACATAGTTTAAAATTACACAACAAAATTATGAATAATGCAAATTAGGGCAAAAAGATAAGTTTTTATATATATACCAGAGTTGAGATAGTGGTAGCACATTGTGATAGTTGAAACAGGTTGGTTGGTAAATTGAATACGTCGCCCACTTTCCCTCACCAGACTGCTGATAGATATATTCCTTTACTTACTCTGGGGACCCAATTAGCTTCCTTAAACATGTGCCATTACTTCCATGTGGCTAAATATAGCTAATTTATATTACAACCATAATACAGACGTCCATGCATTCAGCTGTAGGCTTCCTCTATCTATTAGGCACTGCAGAGACACTTGATGTCCCAATCCTTTCAAAAAACGTTAAACTGAAAATATATAAAACTATTATTCTACCAGTTATATTATATGGATGTGAAACATGGACTCTTACTTTAAGGGAGGAAAGGAGATTACGAGTATTTTGAGAATAAAGTACTTAGGAAAATTTTTGGACCAAAGAGAGATGAACAGACAGGTGAATGGAGAAGACTACATAACAATGAACTAGTCTTTATAGGAAGCCAGATATAATAAGAACAGTTAAGTCTCGTAGACTGCGCTGGGCAGGACATGTGGCACGTATGGGAAATGAAAGACTTGCATGAAAGCTTCTTGTAGGAAAGCCAGAGGGAAAACGTCCAGTTGGTAGACCAAGAATGAGGTGGGAGAATAACATTAACTATGATTTGAGGGAAGTAGATTATGCAGGGAATGATTGGAAAGGATTAACTCATGATAGGGATGTATGGAGAGCTTATGTCCGCGAGGCCATGAACCTACGGGTTCGATAGTGCCAGTGAGTAAGTAAGAGTAAGTAAGTAGGCTTCCTCTATGGATAATAGAGAAAATATACAATTACACAATGATTTGTAATGTAAAGAGCTAAAAAAAATGCAAATTTGAAACCCTTATGTTGTATCAATAAAATATCAGTGTCACCGCACCATAGCAGAAAATATAACTAATTTTTCTTTTGCCTCCAGTCCCAAGGGTCACAGGTTCAAACCCAGCCACGAAAAGCGACAAAAATTCAGACTTTTATAGCCAGTAAAGATTTATTATCAATGTTTTTACACGCTTTATACTTGCTTGACCTGTATCTATCTATGTAACTGAATCTTTTAACACGATTTTGACCCACTTAAAAACATTGGATCGACTTGAAACTTTGTATACTTGTAAAGAACCAATGACAATACAATAATTTCATAATTGTTTTCTAAAATCCTGGCCAGGATCATCAGGACATCAAAATAATAAATAAAGGCCGGTATAATAGGTTGCGGACTTATCGACTTTTTAGTCCATCGTTGTAATAAATTAATATTATATCATCTGGTAGCTCAGTTGGTAGAGCAGTGGACTGTAGTGGTATATAATTTCGGTAATCCAAAGGTAGCTGATTCAAATCCGGCTGGGAGGATTTTTTTTAGAAGAGTATTACTTTTACCTCATACTACAATAGTATCGAATTTAAAGATATTTACACTTTTATCTTATTCTGCAAAATATTAAAACTAAAAAATAAAATGATAAATAATAGTTTAGAAAACTAAAACAACACACTTTATTAGAAAACCGAAC
The DNA here is from genome assembly GCA_030220185.1 of Diploptera punctata. Taxonomy (NCBI): domain Eukaryota; kingdom Metazoa; phylum Arthropoda; class Insecta; order Blattodea; family Blaberidae; genus Diploptera; species Diploptera punctata. The sequence continues at coordinate 49,865 of JASPKZ010002441.1, forward strand.
TAAATAATGAAAAATAATTTTAATTTCCAACACGCTTGGAATAAAATTAAAGTGGTCAACAAAAAAAAATAATCTCCAACACATATAGAATAAAACTAGAGTTATCTACAAAAAGATAATTTTACCATCACAAACGTGGGGTGTTTTTCATGGTTTTTACGTTTTCTTCTTAGAGACTTTACTTTTACCAATATCTGTTTATTATCAAATATATTAATTGATATAGAGCACCCTGCACTTTTGATGGTAAAATTATCTTTTTGTAGATAACTCTAGTTTTATTCTATATGTGTTGGAGATGATTTTTTTGTTGACCACTTTAATTTTATCCCAAGCGTGTTGGAAATTAAAATTATTTTTCATTTTTAGTTCGGTTTTCTAATTAAGCGTGTTGTTTTTGTTTTTTAAAACCATTATTTATTAAGTTATGTAGGTAGGAATTAACACTATGAGGTTTATTTTAATTTTGTTGAGTTGTTTCTTGACTCACCTCATACTTGTTAACTCCCTGCAGACCTAGATTCGTCACTGTATTTGTGACATTCTCAATGCTGTTCACATTCACAACTGACGTCCAATGGTCTCCTCTCCTGCAGACTGACCTCCGCGCCATCTGATGGCTGACCGACGAACTTCCAAATCAATCTCCTCTCCTTATCACCGGGTATTTCAAAATTCATAGTTGAGTTTTATTCAAAACAAAAAGGAATCTAAATACAAGATTGAAGGAACACCTCAGAAATGTTAAAATGGAGAAACAGAAAAATCTGCAATAACTGCACATGTCTGGTCAGAAAAACATAGAATAGAAACCAAAACAAAATTACTTAAACAATTGGAAAAACCGAAGGAAATCACAATTTGTGAAAACATTTACATATGTAAGAATAAAAACACAACTATGAATTTAAAATACCCGGTGATAAGGAGAGGGGATTGATTTGGAAGTTCGTCGGTCAGCCATCAGATGGTGCGGAGGTCAGTCTGCAGGAGAGGAGACCATTGGACGTCAGTTGTGAATGTGAACAGCATTGAGAATGTCACAAATACAGTGACGAAATCTATATCTGCGAGGGAGTTCAGAAGTATGAGGTGAGTCAAGAAACAACTCAACAAAATTAAAATATTATTTATTATTTTTAATTTATCATTTCTTACTAAAGGAGAAATTACATTTGAAGAGAAAAATTAGTGTTAAATCCCATGCAAAGTCTGAAAAGAAGCTGGTATGCTGTATCTAACAGTAGTGTTAAATGCCATTAAAAAAAGTCTTCTTGAATAAGATGCAGCCAGATGGCGTGTAGAACAAATGTTCTAGGCTTTAGGTACACAGAAATTGTATAAGAGAGAGAAACACAGTGTCCCAAATTGATGTATACACTCTGTGAAACGCTATTTCTCAACAACGAAATGAGACAGAAATACAATTTTTGTTGTCTATGATCTACAAGGCACTGGAAAAGCATAGCAACACATTCATCGATCTTCGTGTCTTTATAAACAACAATGGCGGCGAGATTATCATTCGATGAACGTAAGTGGATACTCAAGTGTTTTGGAAAGTGGAGAATGTTGTGAAGTACAACGACGTCAGATGGTTGAATTTGGGACACCACCACCAACAAGGGTAACAATAACAAGAATCCGAGACAAGTTTGAAGACGATGGAACGGTGCAAGATGTGATGAAAGGTCGGTGCGGAAGAAGAAAGAAAGTACGTTCCACTGATAACGGGAGCACTGTTCCATCGTCTTCAAACTTGTCTCGGATTCTTGTTATTGTTACCCTTGTTGGTGGTGGTGTCCCAAATTCAACCATCCAACGTCGTTGCACTTCAACAACATTCTCCACTTTCCAATAACACTTCAGTATCCACTTACGTTCATCGAATGATAATCTCGCCGCCATTGTTGTTTATAAAGACGTGAAGATCCATGAACATGTTCCTATGCTTTTCTAGTGCCCTGTGGATCATACACAACAAAATTTGTATTTCTGTCTCATTCGTTGCTGATAAATAACGTTTGAAAGAGTGTATACATCAATTTGGGACACACTGTATTTCCATTTAAAGTGAGATCTCTAAGTAGCATAGTGATTAAGTGTGACTATTTAACTCATGCCCCAAATAAGTGTCATTGACCAATCACGTTTCAATGACTTCTGTTTTACAACCAATGAGAGTCGTGTTTCACGAAATATTTATCAGTGTTATATTTACCATATTAAAGAAAGCTCCTCCTTTTTAATATTCTGAACAGGTCTGACCATTATTTTGCAGTGACTGAGCCTGTAAGAAATACGGCTACCAGATTGTATGTATAGTGCATAGATGTCAACAGATAGCGCTTGCAGGAGTTAATATAAAAACATTTGTAGCAATTTATTATACCACCAAAAAAAGAAACCACTGTTTGCACTTTCTTAAATGTATTTTTTCCCAGGTAACAATCCAGAAAAATACAATTGTCATATTTACATCATACGGCATCAGAAATTAATTAATATACAGTTTGATGTGTTTCATTTTTTCTCCACTAGAGAGCATTCTTACAATATTGCGTTCATTTGGCAATAAATAGTATGATCTGGTTGCAGTGATAAACAAAAGAAGCAGATGAAGCGTACCTATCGTTTCTCATTTGTTTTCAAACATCGCCGTTTACATTAAATATATAAATATTTTAAAATAACTACAGTTAAATAATGATTTGTGAGTAAACAGCTTAATTTTATTCGTTAAATAGTCCTAACAAATGCCACTCTTGATTTCCAAATTCTCTAGATAAATTGGAAATCACTCGTGGCGTTACTTATGATGGTACGTAGAACCAGAGACCATAGGTTCAAATCCCAGTTTAGGTGTAAGTATTAAACAGGTTAGTGTAATACATGATAATTGCATTTGAAATGTGTTGATTGCAGGTCGCTGCAGAACTGCGGTCTGACAGACTTGCCTCATGTTGCACTGCAGCCATTAAGGCACCTCATGTCATTGTAAGTACAGGGTGTGTGTGTGCGGTGTTACTAACATTCTGCATGCCTACCCGCCCGTGGGTAAGGTGGCTCCACACACACGTGACAAGACAAGTAAGACTGTAACAGTTCTTATACGACTAATATGTATAATTCTGCTCGGGACCCAGCTTCGTGTGTCTGAAAGGAATTTGCTGACTCAGCTGTTAGTACTATGAGAAGCATAGAAGTGTACCTCCTCCCACTCCCCACACTTCTCCCCGCAAACACACAGAGCTTTGTCTCGAGCTGTACAGTGGTTCTCCTTAAGCACAAACTAATTTGTCAGCTGGAATCTCTGTCTATTGCATCTTCTTCCCCACCACCTCTTGCTTCCATACTTATTCCTACTCCATACATTGAAGAAGTAAATAGCTTTGTGTCCCATGTTGTGGTGACATTTTGAAGAAGTGATTCTCTTCATGCCCGATGTTGTAGTAACATTTTTAAGAAGGATTTGTGTCCCAAAAAGTATTACTGGTTCAGGTTAGGTTTAATTTTCGGTAGAGCCGGATTCTCTTCTTAGGGTCGGAAGTTGGTACACTGGATAGGAAAACACTTCAAAATTACTAAAAAAAATGTTTCTTGTAGAAATAATTTCATATTTATTCACTTCTTAAAGTTCCCAGCAGATTAAGTAAATGTAGGTGGTATTATTCTTCACCGTCAATTAAAATTAAATTATTTTATTTTCTTGAATCAATTATTCTTCTTGTATTAAATATCACATTTTATCATGAGATCTCTTCTTGCTTCTATCTTTGTGGAAAGTTGTATGCAGAATGACCAGGTAATTCTTTTATAATTTTAAAGGACATTATTACATCACATGATGTTATATTTAAATTCGATTGGTTAACAGTTTTTTAAATATAACGTTCAGTTTGATTTGTTAAATACGAAAGTTAATTGTTTTAACATCCAATCAGAGTTTAGTTTACTTTCATTTAAGAATATGAAGTTAGGCAGGTGTTCTTATTACAGTTATAACAGAAGGATCTATAATTCTGACAACAATGACTTAAAACAATTTTTAAAAGCTTTCTTTACAAAACTGTTATGTAATACAATGTCTTTAATTGTTACTGAGACATTTTATTCAACAATAACCAACAATGAATTATTTAGATGTTTTTATTTATTTGTTATATTTAAATATTAAAAGAATTTTAAAATACAAAATTTTTAACTTTAACTTTTATATTCATTATAATATTAAAATTCTGCTTTAACATCCACCGTTCTCTTGATCGCACCTCTTCCCTTCATTCCTTCCTCTAACCTCCCACATAAGGCCCTTCTTTGGTTTTCCACCCTATTCTATTCGTATGAGGTGCCCATACCATCTCATTACTTATAATAATAATGGACTAGTGGTCAGCGTTTGTGACTACTGTTCATGAGGTCCTGAGTTCTATTCCCGGTCAAACCATTGAAATTTTTCCTTAAAGGGAATTATTCCTGTTGTTGCCTATGGTCTGAATTTTAGGTTAAGAACTCTCCTGGTGCTTCATTATCATTTATCACACATCATATCATCGGGGTAACGTAACTCCGCCTTCCAGGCGCCCCAACTTCAGAAGTGAGTTACAATCAATACGATGCCAGGAGAGAACAACAGAAATGTCGAAATGACAACCTGGGGCATTGAATAAAAAATAACCATAACAACATTACCTTTAACAACAATCACATTAACAGTAACAATAATAATAGTAATAATTTTAACAATAATAACTTTAACAACAACAAGAATAACAATAGTAATAATAAT